>UCOH01010916.1:0-48453 GCA_900474275.1 Synergus japonicus
GAAATATCTTGAAGTCAGAAGTAGGTGTACACCCTCTTGGCCGAGTTATCAACCCCTTGATTAAACATTACAAAATTCTCAAACAAAAAATTTCAAATATATATTCCCTTTTTAGACGGAATGACGAAGTTATCGACCCTTTAGCTAAAGGAAGTCATAGAAACATGTGTCAGAAGCACGACCTACAAATACTGATTCGAAGCGTTCAGAAGTGCGATTTCATCGATAATATTACGGATGCTAGGTTTTCAGCTCATATTCACAAAGTACCATTTTGATTAAAATTAAAGCTAATAAATTTTCATGGATTTCATAAAGTAACAATAATTATAAATTAATTTAGGCACTAGACGCTCAAGAGATTAATCGTCCAAAAAAAATTCAGTGCTACATGTGGCCAGCTGTGAAGAAAGGTTTCGATGTTATATCTGTCAGTCCTCCAGATTCTGGAAAAACTTACGGATATTTACTACCAATTCTCAGTTCCCTAGCAACTAAAGACAAGGTTTACTAATATATTTCTAATTTTAGTTTACGATTAAATAATTTAAGAGATTAAAAAATTTAGTTCTTAATTTACAATTGATTGTAAAATAATTGTTACTCAATTTCGTAATCTTCTTCAGCTTCCCAAAGGCAAAGATATTACACCAACAACATTGATACTCTGTTCATCGTCAATAGATGTGGCTAATGTTACCTCTTTGTGTCACGAATTCCTAATACAGTACCCACACATTAAGGCAGTAGCTGCATTGAACGGAACGCCTGAGAAATCCTTATTGGTAACTTTTCAACGAACATTATTTCAGAACTTTTAGTGTTTTACAAATATAAGATTCTTACCGGTTATTATTTTTAGGCACAAATCTACAACGGCTGTCAAATTCTTGTAACAACAGTTCCATTTTTAGCTAGGTTCATTGAGAAATTTAAAAATATGGATGTGATTAATTTGTATCGTCTTTGGCACATTATTCTTGATGGAGCTGATGTGATACTAGACAAGTATTTCCAGACGGTAACTATTTCATACGATTTTAATTTATTGTAAATAATTACTTTCGAATTATTATAATTCCTTTGCAATTTTTGTAGACGATGGAGATATTCTTCAAACATAAAATAATGAGAGAGAATGAAAAACGGTATGACGATGGTTTATCCCTTCAAGTAATCGCAGTTGCACAACGATGGACTATGGGTTTGAGGCAATTCGTGGACAAGGCAATTGTTTATCCCTATGTGTGTATTGGCTCTTACATGGAGGCAGCTGCTTTCTCTCAGGTGCAACCTAAGCTCATGATTGTTAGATCTCAACAGAAGAATGAAAAAATCTTGGGTAAGAAAAACAATTTCAGATTTTTTCCAACTCCAGTCTCCTTTTTTGAAGAAAATTAATTTTTTTTTGTTTAAAGATTTTGTTTCATGAATTTGTTTGCTTTTCTAGATGCACTGAATGAATTCGATGAAATCGTCACCGAGAAAATAATGATAGTGTGTACGGATGCTGATGACGCGATTCAGTTAAATACTTATCTAAAATCTCACAAGAAAAAGACTCTTCTGGCTCATAGCAAAATGAGCGTTCATGATGTGCTTGATATTAAAGAGGATTGGTCAACTAGTATTTCCGGAATGTATCCAATTATTATCTGCACGGACGACGTACTTTCTAATTTAAATATAAGGGACGTAAACTGGTTGATACATCATTCGGTTAACTTGGCTTCAAAATCCAGATTTTATTACAGATTCTCAACTCTCATGGATAACTGGAATTCTGTAATATTAATTCATAATATTAAACTACCCTTAAGTTTTCATCTTGAACCAGACATTAATTTTTCTTCTTGTAGGACAAAGACAAAAAAAAGTGCAAAGTTCTCATAATTGTGGATGACACTAATGATGTGCAGTTCCAAGGTCTCGTGGAAATTATGCAAAGACTCCATGTTTCGATGCCAGCTGCTTTGTTGAAAGCAGCTAATGTAAGACACTTTGAAATTGATTAAGGGTGTTGAATCCAAGTTCTAACGACAAAATTTGATTTCTTCACTTTACTTAACAAATATTGTAATTAGATATTTTTTTTACTCGGTGTCGATACTCATTTTTCAAATAAAAATGTGTGTATATCGTGAAAACAATATCTAACACCCTTAAAAACATAATTTAATATTAATTTTGGAACGAGATTTTCAATAAGTGTATTTCATTTTCAGGAAATCGCGATAACCTTGGATCGAAAGAAGAAAGCTTACCCTATCTGTGATAACGTAAAAGCGTTAGGATTTTGCCCAAAAAGGACGAACTGTCTCTATAGGCACTGTGTTCTCAAAGGCGTAGATGATCCTACAACGAATGTATCCATGTAAGTTGAAAGTAATCAAGAGATATAACAAAAGCTTTTTATTTGATTTGTATTATATACATACATTAATTTCAGTGGCGATACCGTTGAACTAATGGTAATTTATATCCACAATGCGACGCATTTTTCTGCCAGATTGGTTAAGTGCTTAAAAAAAGATCAAAAGGACCCTATCACCTATCCTTACGATCATTCAGTGAGACTTTCAATGCAAATGCAGAAACATTACGCCAATGTCAATAACAGGTTATTTTGTTTTCTTACTTAAGGGCGGTGACACTAATTGCTATCCTTAAAATTCGATTTCCTCATTTTACTTAATCAATATTATAATTAGACATTTTTTCGCTTTGTAGTGCTATTCACTTTTTACATAGAAATATGCATACAGAGCGAAATATGTACACTTTTAACACACTATTATTTCAAAAATAAGCACCGTTTCAGAGCGAAAACATATCTAATTATAATACTCATTTAATAAAACGAAAAAATCGAATTTTAAGGTTTGAACTTGGAGTTATTTTAATTTTCATATTTATAGGAGAGGACGCAAAAATATTCATGTTGGAGATATTTGCGTTATGGAAGAAAGTATTGATCACTATAAACGAGTGCAAATCCTGAACATCGTTTCGAATGACAAGTTCGACGAACCTTATATCGTCAATCTGAGATGCATCGATGATGGGAAAATAATTCCGAAAGTCTGGGTAAGCTACTTGCTCCACTTGCGATGACATTGGAGTAAATCATTTTATTACAGTGTTATTAAATGCATTTATATTTCTTCAGGTGAGTAAACTCTTGCATATTCCTGAGCATCTTGCAAAGTATCAGACGAACATCGTTGAAGTTTTCTTGTCAAATATCGCGCCATTTGACAATGAATATGCATGGGATTATTGCGCAAACACAGCTGTGGAGTCTTGGTTCCAAGAAAATTTACGTATGAGCTCTTCTCTAATCGGAAAGGTAAATTTTTTTTTTGGAGATTTTAAGGGGAACATTCTCGCACAAGAATATTCACCAGAATGTTTGCGAATTTTATACTTTACGGATTAACTTTAAGGGTTAAGGGCGTTTGGATCCAAGTGTTAAACTCCAAATTCTATTCTCCATTTTACTCAACGAAAATTATAAATAAATATTTTTTCGCTCTGTAGCACTAATCTTTTTTTCAAATATAAGACTGCGTACAGAGTGAAAAAATGTTTGGTTTCGATACTTTTTGCATAAAACGAAGAAATCAAAATCTAACTTCAAAATTCAATATTATCATTTTACTTAAAAAATATTTGAATTAGATATTTTATCGCTCTGTGCGCATATTTCTAGTTAAAAATTGATTAATCCTACAGAGGGAAAAAATTCGAAATTCAATATTTGTTGAGTAAAATGAAGAAATCAAATTTTTAGTTTAGATCTTGGCTCCAACGCCCTTAATGCAAAAAAATTCAAATCATTTCAGTTTCAAAAAATATCAAGATTTTTCAAAACCTTAATATGCAAAATTATACTTACAAAATCTATTTTTAATTATTGTATTTAGGTAAACCTTCATCTCGGAAATACCATTTGGACAGATACTTTGGAAATGAGATGTAAAATGATAGGATATCCAGAAATTCCTCTTTCATCCTTACGAGCAACATTGATAGAATGCAATCATGGCGTAAGAAGCAATAGTCATTTGCCAATGTTATATGAGCTTTGCAAAAGCGGAGGAATCACTGATTTGGACGTTATTCCTATTGATGAGAATGAAGAAGTAGATTAAGATTACTTTCAATTTAAAATTACTTTATTTTTAATGAAATAACAAGTGATTCCAATTATCAGTATTTTCTTCATACCATTTTATTTTTCAATTTTAAGTCAGTAACGCGTCACCAATCAAGAAAAAATTAAAAATATTATTTAAAAATTAAGAAATGTCTTGTATAAGTACTACAATAATTTTTTTTTTAATGTAATATAAGTTATATTTTGCCAAAAATAGTAATGATGTAACTTTATAGAATACAACAATTAGTTTTTTCAGTTTATGTAATTTGTAAAAACTCCAATGACTTTCTTATATCATTAAATGCTGAGAAAATCAATCCAAATACGTATTTTTCTTAAGAATAATTATTAATAGTGTAAAAAAGAGAGTTTACGGATTTCCTTAAAAAAATTGGGTGTACTTCCGAAAAGGGAATGCCCTCGATTTTCTTAAAACGGCGTATACCTACAATGTATTAGTTAATACTAAGTGCAAAGAAGAAATCAGAGGTGTTCCCTTTTGTGAAGTTTATCCAAAAAAACGTATGTGCCTTATTATATATTTTTGAAGCTTTCGGACACATAATATAAATATATACATTATACAAGTATGTACTCAGATTTACATATAATAAAATACAGATTAAAAATATAGAGGTATTACAAATTTTTACATCATGCAAACGTGTAAATATAAAGGCATTTAACACAGTAAAAAAATTTTAAAAATTATTAGGTGTGTAATGGAATATCACAGTATTTCAACTCATCATAAAAGTAATCTAAAGTCGTTCATGTCAACAAAATCTTGGCACTGCTCCAAACACTCCAGATAAACTTTACGGTATGTCAAATTTCCAAGAATCCATTCAAAACATACGATTAAATCCTGCAAAAAAAAGGTATTTGTTAGTTTTACAACCATATAATCAAATATGTCAATGCTCAGTATTAAAACTAATGCATTTAAAAAAAATAACTTTGAGATATTACTGATGCAGACTTCACAGCATAAAATGCTTTCAAATAAAGGAGAAATAGGATGACTTTTACATGAAAATAGAGGAATAAATTCTATTGGATAAACTAAATACAAGTACTGTATTACGTATTACATTTTCTTGGAAATAGTGAGAAAAAGTGGAATTCTAAAAAGAAAAAAAACAGGGATCAGTATTATAATTGACTTACGTGGATTTGGTGGCAAAGATGGCCTATACATATCTGGATGTATAAACCGTGGCGGAAAAGGTATCCTCGGTCCGAGAGGAGGCCTACTCCTCATTAAAGGTCCCCGCATAGGCATCATAGGACCCATCATTACGGGTCTTGGAGGAAAATTCTATGCAAAGAGAAAAACAGATAAAAATTAGGCCTTATTTATTTGAGAAATTTTTCGAATTATCTACGAAAAATAAAAACGTTATTTGAAATCGATTGCTTTTTTACTCTCATTCGTTAAGGGTGTTGGATCCATGTGCGGCGCTTAAAATTCTGTTTCTTCAACTTATTATTTCTTAAATTCATGTTTCTTCTTAATTAGATGTATTTTCGCTCCGTATACTAATACTAATTTTTTAAAATAGAATTATGGTTAGAGAGCGAAAAGGTATCTATTTTTAATAATTGCAAAATGGAGAGTTTAACTCTACAGTAAAAGGAAAAAGATGTTATAAAAAGAATTATTAAATTCAAAACGAAGATATCTTACTCCATAATATACAGGAACAGGTATTGGTTCTATATAATGAGGTACGTTCGACATTCTTCTCTCTCTGGATCGTTCTCTGTCTCTATTTTCAGCAGATCTTTGTCTTTCTCGGCGATCTCTAAATCTTCCTCGATATTCTCGATGTGAATGCCCATCTCTGTCATAGCTGAAACCAAAGTTAAATTTTTATTTTTAAAAACTTCAAAGGATTTTACGAAACTTTAAAAGATATAATGAAATTTCAAGAGGTTTCCAGCAATTTTGAAGAATTTTAAGGGATTTTAAACTTAAATAAAGTAGGATCTTTAAAGATTTAAAAAATATCTCAATTTTTAAGAAAAAAACATCTCAGCTTTTTCGAGGTTTTAAAAATTCAAGGCTAATTCTTGGTTATCCTAGTTAGTAACTCGAAACTTTTAAAATATGTTCATACTGAAATTATCTTACCGAGATGAACGATCATAGTCTGAATAATGCCGTTTCCTATCACAAGAATAAGAGCGTTCACGAGATGACCTGCGTTTTGTTGAATAATCTTTTCGGTCTGATCGATGTGATGAAGAATGTCTTGCATTTTCAAGCGATCGATCCCTTCTTCCGTTTTCCCGATTGCGGCTCTCGTGGTCATCTTTGCGCCTATAAAATATAATTTAATTAATTAGAAAAACTAATTTACAGAGTGATTCACTTTGTATACTGAAAATTACCTCTCATTTGAGTAACTTCTGCGATTCTTCTTTTTTTCTGAATTGTGGAGATATTCTTCGTGTCTGTAAAAATAAATTAAAAGTTAGGAAAATTCTATTTATTTACACATATAAAATACTCAATATTTTGGTTGGAACATTTTCCAATCAATTCTATATCCATTTTTTTGGTCGGAGATCTTTAGATTCCGATTATTAATTGATTGTAAGTATAAATATATATCCATTTTATGGACCGGAAATCTTTAGATTCCGATTATCAATAATGCAAGCCGAGAAGAGAACTTCTTTTCGATTTTATATTTATATTTTATATAAATATATAATATTAATATTTTCTTTAAATATATATACATATTAATTTTTTATATCTTTATTTTTTTTCGATTTTATACTCAATGTATTTGGCTTGCAATTATTTGTAATACCATACGGAGAAAGAAATGCTGTTGATTTAAAAAAACATTGTATAGAATTTATAGCACATTAGCACATACATTACTATAGTTTAGAAGAGCAGAGACTTACCTCAAATTCCTGCTACATAAATATCTAGAGTTACTGAATAAAATAAATGATAAATACAGGTTATGGGAATGGAGTCATCCTTAATACCATAAAAATACTTTTTTTCATGAAAAATTTGTATAAAAAATTCTCAATGTAGGTACTGCAGATTATACAATAATATACATATACCCATTCGAAAGTTCTGAAAAACTTCGTGTTGGGCTTCAATTAGATCTTCTAAATTCAATTTTTTTATTGAGTAACTCTTCTGCGAGACAAAATATTATATTACAACGTTTATTAATTAAATGAAGAAATTGAATATTAAGGATAACACTTAATTCAAGCATTCTTAAGTTTACTTAAAATTAAGAAACAGAGAGAAAATTAAAATGAGAGATTAAGAACATGTTATAATTTTCCATAAAGACAATTTAGTTTTATATATCAATCTCATGCAGTATTAATGTATTTTAGTTATAAAATACATTGGATATTCCTTTTGATCTTTAAAATCTAACCTGACTCGAGATGACGACGCTTCTTGAGAATTCTTATCACGTCTTTTTGGAGGACTCAAAGACCTAGAACGCCTCTTTGGTGAATGTATCTTTCTTCCTAAAATAAAATATTTAATGCATTTTTTATGCATTTTTATGCTATTTAGTCATAAGTTAGATTTAAATTACAGTTTTCATGCATCTTTTTCTTTTTTCAATACTTCAGTAAATTTTATTTCATATTGGCATCTTTATGAAGACATAATAATTATTATTACTATTTTTAACGAAATTAGATTCAAGTTCTTATCTCAATCTCTTCATTTTTCTAACAAATATTATAATTAGATATTTTTTTGCTCTGTATCCACAATTCTATTTTAAAAATGAGCACTGCTATAAAGCGAAAAAATATCTAATTATAATCTTTCTTGAGGCAAATGAGGATATCATATTTTGAGTATAGAACTTGGTTTCAACATCCTTAATTTAAACGAGAATTAAATGAAAAAATTATTTAAAAATATACCTGTTCTGCCAGTATGGATAGTTTTCACTGTTCGGTGTTCTTCAATTTCTTTTGTAGACTTCGAACATTCAGGAGGTTTTAAATCGTCCCGATCAAATATAGGTTTTATTCCTTCATCTGTTATATTTACATAGAGTTTATTTAAATTTTAAAAACGTGCTTTATTTCATTAACTCATTGTGAAATATTATAATAATTTTGAAACTCAAAATGCTTTCTTAATTTTTCATAAAAAATTGGAGCACAAGGAGGGCATGAATG
This sequence comes from Synergus japonicus, assembly GCA_900474275.1. NCBI lineage: Eukaryota > Metazoa > Arthropoda > Insecta > Hymenoptera > Cynipidae > Synergus > Synergus japonicus. The sequence continues at coordinate 8,360 of UCOH01010916.1, forward strand.
TTAATCTCTTAATTTCCCTAACTTTTAAAGAATTTTTCCTGATAGAAATATGAAGCCCTTCAAGGTGAATTTCCCAGATAGAAAAATATGTCATGATAAAGAGAAATAAGAGGCAATGAAAAGGAAAAAAGAGAGCTTCAATGCCCCTTATAGGACATAAACCCTACTGCGGTATATTGTATGCGGTTTCCACAAGAGCAGTAGAAGAATGGACTCAACTATCCCGATAATAATAATAATAATAATAATAATAATATAACTTTGTTATGCAAGTGACATTTAAATTTGATTCATGTTTCAAAGTGCTTTTTTAAAATTCAAACTTGAAAAATGTTATTTACAAAATAATATCCTTAAACCCCGATCTGACGCTTCAGTCTTCCATTTGTCGTCTTCAATCTAATGTCTGCAAATCTTCCGAAAGAAGTGGATCTGTAAAAAGTAATAATGAAACGTACCATTTACAGAATTCGAATCTTCTTTAATTTAAAATTATTTTGTTATCTTTAATTTTAGATGATAATTAAAAATTCAAACCTGGATCAAAAACTCTGAATCTAAATGAATAAAAAGCAATTAAAAATTTAACATTTTAATAAAAATTGTGCTGATACATACCAATGGTAGTTTAAATAATACATTCTCTCTGATGAAAATATAAAAACTGAAAAAAATATCATATAAATATACACAAAATAAATACATATAAATAATCTAATTTCCCTTTTTTCCAGAGTAAAAAAGGTTGTAATAAATCAGAAATTAATATAAAACCAAAATATTGCTTTGGTTACAAGTCCATTAGTGTCAAAATACTCAGTAAATAACAATCAAAAATAATTTATATTCACTTATTATGAAATATTTGCAAGTATACGTTACTATATCAGCAAATTGAGATTACCTGGATTTTTTTCCACAATTTTTACTTTTCCAAAAAAATTATAGTGCACAAAATCCGTTTTTTCGTTCTTTATGTCTGTAGACTATTATTATTTTTTTTTTTTGGAAAAAATAAAAATTGAACAGTAAACCCGGGTTAATTTTATGTACATAAATACACTGGAAAAATTTTTAAGCTGTGTCAGCGTGACGTGTACACGTAGTTACTTTCGACTTGATTCAGCTCGAAGCCAAGGTAGTTTCTACATTGGGATACCGAGTTGAAGCAAGTTGAAAAAAATCTGTCAGGTAGAGTAACCTTTGATTCAGTGCTGAATCAACTCTATATTTTTCCTAGTGTATCTAACCAAATACTTAGTTACTTGCAGGCTTGCTAGAGAAATATACTAGTTATACAGATTAAAAAAAAACTTATAAAAATTATTAGTATGAAAAAGCAATGTCAAGAAAACTCATTCAAATTATTGAAAATGAAAAATTCTAGAACTTTTCTAAGTTTTTCAAGACATTTTTTTAAATTCTGTAGACTTTTTCAAGATTTTCAAGCGTATATAGATTCTCTAGTAATCCTAACATGTGGACCGGGAATCTATGAACTTATTGACACTCAAGCATTTATTACAAATAATATTTTAACTAAATTTCATCAGGTAATGTGGCATTATCAGTAAAATAATATAAAAAATAATTTAGGTTTCACAATATAAAATTCTATCAAAAAAGAAGAAATTGGGTGATTTTTTCTCGAAAATGGGGTAATAAATTCTCTTAAACCAAATTAATAAAAGCACTAGATATATTACATTAAATTTGTAACGCTTTTTTTCTTTTAAAGAAATCAAATCGTTAGCCAAAAAGATAGATTTTCAACTACGTAAAAAGATGGAATTTCTACTAAATGTTCAAATATTAAACAAGATAGTTTACTTTTTGCCAAGAGATTAATTATCTACTAAATATTGAAATTTCCTGTGAAAAAGATGATTTTCGGCAAAGAAAATTAATTTTCTATCAAAAATAGTTGAATTTTTTATCAGAAAAATGAAAGAAAAATTCCTTTAAAAAAAAGAAGGGAAATATGCGAAAAACTGAAGCCTGTTAATACTGAGCACAAAAATTAATATATCCAAAGTTCTTCTAGTGTTCCCGGTCACAATTCATATCCATATTATATATAATTATATTAATTGTATCCATATTAATAGAACTTTAAAGATAGTGAAAGATAGAACACTAAATGTTCGTATTTTAATCCATCAAACCTGATATAATTAGACCGTGAATTCTCTTTGAATCTTGTGTTCGTCCTTTCAGCAAAGCCTTTGGATGAACTCGAAGACCTGGAACGTCTTTCTGGCGAAAGATCCTTTTCTCCTAAATAATAATGTATTAGATTATAAAATAGGACTTTTATTTTCCTCTAGCTGAAAACCGAAACTTCAAATAAGCTGTCTTAAAAACATACCTGATTTTTTAATCCTAAGTGCACGAGTTTCTCCAACTTCTTCAGAATGTTGGAAGAATTCTAATTGGTCGAAAATAGGTTTCACCCCTTCATCTACAAAAATATGATATGATTTATGACTTGCTTAAAGGTGTAGTCCCCCCACACGATTTCTCTGGAACCAGTGGTTCGATTCTTCTGAAATTTTTACCACATATTTTACACATAAGTACTCACAAAATGACCTATTATTGTGTTAAAATTTTGATTTTTACTATATTTTTTTCACAAAAACAGCGAAAAAAAACGCTTTTATTAATTTTTTTGACTTTTATTAAATAAAATTGACAATATTAATCACAAATTAATATCCATAGGTCATTTTGTAACCACTGTCATACTGAATCTAAAAATCTTTGGTTTTTTTTTCAGACAAGCTATTGTCGAGATATCGTGTGGGAGCCGACCTGCCTCCAAACTATGGCGTTACGTTCAACTGCTGATTTCGAAAAAAAAAAAAAAAAATACAAAAAAAAATTTGTTTGTGTGTTTTAAGAGATTATTTATCATACCTAAAACTTTTTATGAGCATATCTTCCATAGCTAGCACACAAAAAATTCCCGAAAACAACCTATTTTTTTAGCCTACAGGCTAGATTACACCCTTAAGAAATACCGTTTTTCAATCTGACAAAGGAAATTGATGATTCAAAACGCATCTTATAAAGGAAAATTTACCATAATCAAATTAAAAATATTAATTTTATTAAAGAATTATTATTAAATTATTAATAAGGAATATTTTTATTGCTTTAGAATCATTCAAATTTTTCTAAATACTTTTATTCTTTTATAAATAGCGAATAGCGTTCAAAATTTGTTTGCAATTAATTGAATTTAAATTATCCATTGTAATTTGATTAGAGGGAGATTCAAAACGTAGCTTAAATTCAAGTTTGAGTAAAGCTGAAATCATAAAATAAGGGTGACATTTAAAATCGTTTGAATAAGAAATTCTTCAATGTTGTTACATAAAAATCTTCCAGTAAGTTGAATATCTTCAGAGTATATCCCGTGCCTTCAGGTGCTAAGTTTGTAATAAACCTTCAGTGTAGTATCAAAAAGAGAAGTTCAGTTTAAATACAAGACAGATAGTATTTTCTATCAATTTAAAATGAATATTGAACCTTTAAAATTAACTTAGTTTTTGTAAAACTTAATTTAACTTCTTCAGAATTTTTGAAACATTCCAGACAATTGAAAATGTGTTTCACCCCTTCATCTACAAGAATAAAATATCAACTATGACTCGCTTAAGAAATACCGTTTTTTAATCTGACAAAGAAAATTGATGATTTAAAACCCATTTTATAAAGGAAAATTTACCATAATCAAATTTAAAACATTAAATTTATTAAAGAATTATTATTAAATTATTAATAAGGAATATTTTTATTGCTTTAGAATCATTCACATTTTTCTAAATACTTTTATTCTTTTATAAATAGCGAATAACGTTCAAAATTTGTTTGTATAACGTCTTCTTTATAAAGTTTGGCAAACAGAAGCTGTAAAAATAATTTCCTGATATTTTAAAATTTATGCAATTAATTGAATTTAAATTATCCATTATAATTTGATTAGAGGAAGATTCAAAACGTAGCTTAAATTCAAGTTTGAGTATAACTGGAGTCATAAAATAAGGGTGACATTTAAAATCGTTAGAATAAGAAATTCTTCAATGTTGTTACATAAAAATCTTTCAGTAATTTGAATATCTTCAGAGTATATCCCGTGCCTTCAGGTGCTAAGTTTGCAATAAACCTTCAGTGTAGTATCAAAAAGAGAAGTTCAGTTTAAATACAAGACAGATAGTATTTTCTATCAATTTAAAATGAATATTGAACCTTTAAAATTAACTTAGTTTTTGTAAAACTTAATTCAACGATACTAAACATTTGTATGGAATTTTATTTTCAAAAGTGAGTCCTGAATTGAATATGTACTCTCTATGAAGTGAACTGTACTCTCTTTTTCGTTTCTTATTAAAACATCCGTTACCAGCAACAATCTTCAGTGTTGATACGTCCTTGAAAAACATTAATGAAAGAAAAAGATCACATTACCTGCTCGCCTCTTCAGGGTGACTTCCTCCGGATTGACGATGTCGCGTTCAAGTTCTCTATTTGTATTAGAGGTACCAGGTATATTTCTATGAATGTCTACTGTTATGCGACGAAGTTCTGCTGCATCAATTTTCATTCCCGAGGGTCCCTTGAACAAGGGCGTAGTTCCTCCTGATGACTCCAACCTGTTTAAAACAATTGTTAAACAATAAGTGCATAACAGTATCAAACTAGCTGTAATTTCGTACAAATTATTTAAGACAGTAAAATAAAAATAAACTAAATGTGCTTACTTCTCTGACATAACTGCATGCCTAGGACTCGGTTTACGATCTTTCCTACGATTCGGAGATTTGCTGGTGCTTCGACGTGAGGATCTTCTCGAGGATTCCTTTGATTTGATTCCAGCTAATCTTTCTGCTCTCTCTAATTCAAACTTTAAAATCATCTTCTGCTTAAGTCTCTCATGCTCTCTTTCTCTTTCTTGCTGAATTAGCCAAGCTTGTCTTCGTTTGTCCAAGTAATCTTCGCTGTCTGAACGACGAGATCGACGACGCTTATCTTCGCTGCGTGATCTTCTAGACCTCTTCTCACTGTGAGGTGAACTTGAGGAGCTTCGTCTCATTTCTATCCCCGAAATTGAAAAATCAAATTCAACAAATAAGAAAAAATAAATAACAGTTTATAAGTTAAGCATCACTCGAAAGTGAGGTTAGAACACGATCTCTTGTGTATATTGTATACTAACCGATATTTTCGGAGGAAACGGTATCTTAAATTATGAATTAAAATCACAGCATACGCTAAGGAATGGACTATCGTTAAAAGAAAGTTTAAAAATTATTTTAAAAACCGGCAGCACATAAAAAATAAAATTTGACCGTAAAAAGGACGCAAACACAAACAATCTGCCAATGTAAACTGATGTGAACTGTGAACATGGGTTTCTATGAGCGTCACTGTCAGTGACCAGGGTTGGGTAAGTAAAGTATTATAGAGATCAGTGGCGCAGCCCCATGACGGCAGAAAAACGCCGGCGAGGAACAGAGTGCCCACGAGAGCAACAGAGACAGACAGATTCGTCCGCCTCCCTCGTCCAACGAGCCAGCACGCCACGCCGGCGCAATCGACCAAAATAGGACCGCACCCCCATCGACGGCTCTACAGATGGTAATAAGATGAAATTTTGCGCATGCGTAATTTTTGATTGTTTGTAAATACAAAAATGGCTGAAATAGCCGTCGACATATGTCAAATTCATCGTTTCAAGTGAAAGATACATATCATACATATTAAAACGCCTTGAATTAAATAGATTGATAAGGAATACAATTATTAATTTATCTATGGACACAAATTGACTAAAAGTCCCATGAAAACTAAATCCAGTTTGTGAAGAATTTGTGTCGAGTTAGGTTACATAAATGTGGCTTTCTGCTTTGTGTCAAAGCAGTCAAAGCACTGTTTAGACGTTTACTCTTTTCAAAATGCATTGCAAAATTGACGATCTTCCCGACGAAATTTTGGAATATATTTTAAGTCTAATACCGCCTTATAAAGATCTTCAGGAATGTATGTTCGTATCAAAGAGATGGTATCGCGCTACTAAAAGTAAGTTATTTTATTTTATTTTTTTTAAGGAATTCAATGTTTAAGCAAACAGTCTTTTTATAACTACTGATTTTTGCAGATGTTATCGAACATAGTCAGGCACATTTCCAGAAATCTGTTGCCTATGGTTCGTTGTTTTGGAATTCGTTATCATCTGCTCACTGGGTTCCCACGATAGGCAAAAGGCATTCTCATTCAGCTTGCACGTACGAAAATTGTATGTATGTGTTTGGTGGATGCACTGCGACTTGTACAACTTTCAACGATTTATGGAAGTTGGATTTAGATACTAGACAGTGGGTTCGTCCCATTACAATGGGAAGTTACCCATCTCCGAAAGCTTGTGCTACGATGTTGCAACACAAAAAGAGTTTCATTCTTTTTGGAGGCTGGTCTCATCCTTCGCCATATCCTGTGCACCAGGTATTTCAATATTTACATTCCGGAATTTTCCGTGGAATTTTTTTCAGTGGGAATTATAGTGATGGTAATTTGATTTCAGCAATGGAAATTGTTTAACGAATTGCACGTTTATTCGATTGAATCAAATCGGTGGAGTGCCATCAATGCTTTGGAATGTCCTCCTCCAACTTCCGCACATTCTGCAACGATACATGGAAATTTAATGGTTGTTTTTGGAGGAGTTTGCAACGGTTATAGGTGTGTAAAAAAGAAAAAGGTAGAACGAGAAAGTTGAATAAATTATTTCACTAGTATGTTTCTTGACACTTTTGTTACTTAAAAATTAAACTATTCCATAGAAAATCCATAATTTTCCCTGTTTTGCGAGAATTTTGTGTTGTAAAGCCTACTGAATCATTTACTATTTCAGCTCAAATGATGTTTGGTGCTTAAATCTGGATACCTATTGCTGGCACAAGCAAACAACCTCCAACCTGAAACCGCAACCACGTTATGGACAATCGCAAATCGAACTTAGTGATAAGCATCTCCTTGTTCTGGGTAAATAAGATTTTTTAATTTTAAAGCAATCAAATTAATCTCTTCCTTATTATTGTAAATAAAACTTTTTTTAGGAGGTTGTATTGGACCGAATGTAGCAATGAACGATGCCTGGTTATTGTCAATGGAAGGTCCAACTTGGATCTGGAAAAAGGTAAACATGCGACATACCGAATGTGCTCCAACTCGTATTTGGTGTCACCAAGCTTGCAAAGTAGGAAATTACATAATCGTTTTGAGCAAAAGTAAGCGACCATCTCAACCAAATGACATGAGCATATCGTTAACAAAAGTCGCTTGTCAGAGACCTCAACCTTCTAATCCGGTACCAGTATATGAAAGGTATAAATAAAAATCTTTCGACTATTTTAAAAATAGTTTTAAAAATCCTTGTAATTAAACGACATTTCAAATACTAAATATTTTAAATTTAATTCAATTAATTTTAAATTAAATTTAAATATATTTTATGAAGTTTTTTTTGTGATTTGATGAAATTCTTAGTCTTATATAAAGTATTTATAAGTCAGGATTTCACACAGTTCAACTTAAAGTGATTAATCTGATAAATTTTATTTCCAGACAAAAAAATCCACCGCAGGAAGTCGATAGAGACGAAAATGTCAATGGACGGCATGGAACCTTTTCGAGATCGGTGTCCCCTCGTAATGGCCAGTCGATTTCGACGAATCCCACGCTTCCGAAAAGAATGTCTTTTTACAACGATAGTAGTTTGAATATGGCAGCTTTTCGAGATGAACCAGTTCGTACGAGTTCAAGTGCCAATCGACAGCGTCAACTTGAATCCCTTCGACGGATGGAGGAACGGATTCAGAATCGACAAATTCAATCAAAAGTTGTCAAGAAAACTGAAAACACTTTGGCAATATTCGTCCTCGACATTACGAACGTGTTGTGTGACGAGTGTTCAGCGTCTTGGGTGCCTTTGAAGCAGAACGGACAGTCTGGTCCGGACGAAAGAATACTTTATTCGCTTGTACTTGGACGTGGAGAACTGATAGTTTTTGGAGGTATTCGAAAAGAACAGACGACGATACAAGGACAGCCAGATATTGATGATTCAGAAGTGTACAACGATCTCCATTTTATAAATCCACCGCGTTATGTGATATAATATATTCTAAAGCTCATACTTGTATTTATTTGAGACTGCTATTGACTATTAAGGGCGTTGAAACTAATTTCTCATCTTAAAATTTAATTTCCTCATTTTACTCAAGAAAAATTGTAGTTTAAAAAAAAAATGAAGAAATCGATTTTTGAAGTTAGAATTTCGATCCAACACCCTTAAGTATGTGAATTTCGCTCTTCTCGAGTACTTATCAAGCCAATGCTCACTACTAATCGATGTAAAATTGGACTTATGAAGATAATCGAGACTTTTAGTTGCCTCTCAAACTCTCTTTAGTATGATAATGATTATTTAATTTTACGAATGCTTTAAGTTGCAGGGAAGAATTCAATCATATTCCAAAATTTAGTGCTAGGAAATCCAGTTTTCAGTTGACCATGAAAGTAAAAATTATTTTTTAAGTTAGGATATTCTAGAAAATCAAAAGGAGTTCTTGTAAAAATAATTGTGAATACAAAAGGCATTTCTTTCACAAAAGTATAAAATATATGTGTTGAAACACTTGAAGCGAGGCAATATGTTGTAAATAAGTGCATACAGTTTTTTTACACTATGTAGAACAAATATAGTTTAAGAATAAAATTCTTTTATTCGTCGTTATGATATTGCAATCAAGAGCACATTTCTCATTGAATTGATTTCAAACAAGTTGTACCAGATGTATGTACCTATGTAGATAATTTTGAAACACAACGCTTACATGTATACAATATACAGTTGGAAAATAATACGGATGTTCACTTTTCGAACTAATCAGGCGTTATCACTTCCTCACTATTTAGTTCTAAATCAAAACAAAATTTATAAATATAAATTTGGAATCAGAAGATGTTTATATGCCTGAAATAAATCTTGATTTCTTCATTTTACTTTATAAATATTATAATTATATATTTTTATCGCTCTGTAAATAAAATAAAATTACACTTTGTAAATAAAATTATGAGTACAGAGCGAGAAAATGCCTCGTTTTAATATTTTTTTTGTAAGTTAGTAAACCGGATTTTAAATTCTCGAGAATTTAAAAAACCCCACCCTCCAGATTAATTAATTAGTTAAATTTCCGTCCGGGGTCGTGAAAGCGGCGCTGCAATCGCATAATTGAGTCGACTGTAGACAGCGGACCACAGAGCGAGCAAGTAAACGCCATTTTCTGTGTTGCGGGTGAACTTCGCGAGTTTGTGAGATGTTCTAATCCAGTTTTTTCGAAAATATAAAGTGGTGCTCTTGTGAATCAGTGTTATGTTTGGATACGAGGTGCAGCAAACACTGGATATGGTGAGTTCAAAAAATCGTTTGACGCACAAGAGGCCGACAATCTTGTCACCGTTGCTCCGTTCTTCAGTTAGTGGTGTTAGTGTCGAGTTGGGATGGGTCGCTTGTGATTCCACGATAGATAAATTAATCACATTTCTTGACATTCAGAAGTCCCTCGCGTCGCGGAAACTGATTCGGGTCAAAGAGCAAAACAAGTGTTTTGCCATTATTTTTTCCGAAAGGTAAATTAATCCCGTAAAGGATACAGGGGCGTAGGTTCGTGGCGGCACATGGCCGAAGGGGCGCCGGCTATCCAGGGGGTGGTTTTCCTTTTTGTGATCAGCTCGAAAAAACCTTCCAAAGATTTATCTACTGGATATCCAAACCGTCTCCCGATTTTCTGGTTTCTCATTTTAAAGCGACTCGCTTTCTGAGGGACGAGGTTGAGACTTTCCAATCTGTCAAAAGGAAAAAGAAGGATAAAAAGATAGGCAAAAAATTATTATTGAACGCTTCTCAGGGCTCGCGTTGGAAAATTGATTTTGCACGATTACAGAATTGGTGGTTTAGTCTTGTTTACATGGTACGCGAGTTAAATTAATCAACTTAATTGGACAGTTTGATTAGGAAGAATCGTGAGATTGACACGGTGGATGAGTTTAAAATGTTTTAAATTAGAAATAATGAGATAACAGGTTTTTGGAAAATGTTCTTTTGGTTCAATGACCTGAGTTAGATCTTATTCTCATATCAACTTGGAAGGACAAGAATTATCTTATTGCTTTCGCGTTGTGAAATAGTGACAAATTGTGATTGGTGAGCTAATCATTTAATTAAGGATTAAGTAAATTCCTACCCAAATTGGCATCTCATTTCTGTTTGCTATTTTATTTATTTTTGAATAGTTACAGATGAGAAAGTTTTTTTTTTGTATAAAACGCTTAGTAGAGTTTTATCTTTAGATGCATGCAAAACTATTTAATAATGAATTAAATGAGACTTAGTTATCACTGACGTAGATTCTCGTGTCGTTCAATGAATTTGCTTTTAGTTATCTCTGAAATTAAGTTACAGATAACTGCATTATTGGAAGGTGATGTGGAAATAATTAATTTACGAGGATTTCTAAAGGTGAATTCAAATCCAAAGTTCAAAATAACTATTGCATTTTACGCTCTAAAGTTTACATGATTTCTATAATGGGGTTTAAAGATTTTCCCATTTGAATGATCGACACGTGTAAATCCTTTTCAGATTCATACATTCAGTGAGGCACGTTCCTCTAGTCCTGGAATTCCTTAAAAGGACACGTACGAATTTTCTAGAGTTGATTTGTTTTTTAAATCTTTTCTCGTAATCTTTTTTAATGACTGAACTCTCTAAATCTGAATTAGTTCATAAGTTACTAACGAAATAGTGCCAAATCGTTTACTAATACACTTTAGTAAGCATTTTTACTATCAATTAGTTAAAAACTACTAATTCACTGTAAAAAGGTACTAATTCATTTAGTAACGGTAACTAAATCAAGTAGTGAGCCTAAATAAATGAATTAGTACTATTTTACTGTGAATTAGTAGTTTTTAACTAATTGATAGTAAAAATGCTTAGTAAAGTGTATTAGTAAACGAATCGGCACTATTTCATTAATAACTTCTTACTAATGAAATAGATTTAGACTCATTATTATTGCAAATACGATAAATCCACAAGTTTCACATTCTGAGAATTGCATATAAAGAATAACGACTCTCTGATGCTGGAGAGAATCTCACGGTTAGCACTGAAGGACAAATGATGCGCTTATGCTTATTCTTGGCACGCTTCCAATTCTAGAATGGATAAAACTGTGTCTATGCACTTGTAAAAACGAGAACAAGGAATTTCCTTCTCCCTAGTAACTTTGCTTTAAAATCGAAATAACTTTTTCCAATTTTATTTAAAGGGCCAGTACTTGACTCTCCTCAATTTGCATACATAATTTTCTCGTTCAGCTCAACTCGAAGTCTATCCACTATTCTATTCTTTAGAGTTTAGCAAAAACTCCACTCGTGAAAGTTACTAAAGTTGAGCAATTTTTTTATGCAGAGCTTTTGTTATCTTATTTTGTAATATTAGTGTCGATCTTTTGTTACGCCTTTTCAGAGTTGTGAGAAAGTTTGTGAGAAAGCCAGATAAACAGAATAATTCACCATGCAAATTCCTACAAGTTGTAAATGGATCGCTTGATCGACTTTTCTGATGTGATTTCCATGACTAACGTACGCTTTGTACATTATTTTATTTGCCAAGTCATTTATTATTATAAATCAGGTTTTTCGTCATGTATTAAGTGGCTTAAAATTGTTCAACAAAGAGTGCATTTTCATGCATCTTTATCGAGGGAGTTCACGTTGAATTATTGATTAGACCTCTGATTACTCTGTTAAAAATTTCCATTGTAAGATCATAATAAATCTACACCCAGAGAAAAAGTTTGTTTAAATCAAATAAACGTATATTTACTTCAGAGCCAACTAAAAAATATCATGTGAGTAAAGTTTCGAACATTCAAATGAACGAAGTATTTTTTTTTAATTATATTTTATCCAGAAATATTGTGCCAACTAAAAATAACAATCAGGATTACAAGTTTATTTAATTCTTTATTATTTTCAATGTAAATTAATCAATATTTAAAAACTTTTTGTAGTTACAAATACAATCAATACAAAAATTCGTTCATTTGAACGTTCAGAACTTTTCAATCATAAAATGTCTTTGAATTAAATAAAATTTATCTTTGAATCAAATAAATTTTATTTAATTCAAAGATATTTTTTAGTTGGTTTTGAGGCAAATATACATTTATATGATTTAAACAAACTTTTTCTCTGGGTGTAATGTGATTTTACAATACATACACGTTTAATAGTCTGAATTATGAGAAAAATTAGAGTTTCTTGTGCATTTTGTATTGTAATGTGCGCTGCTGACTTATAAACATTTTTTTAAACAGTATCCCTTATTTTATAGATAGTCGCTCATTATGATCATGCATTTAATTTCTTTCAATTCATGTTTCATGATGTCATGATTAGGTTTTATGTGCTATGATCGAAATACTTTTAGTCTCTCTTGTTTTAGGAGAAGAATTCCTTCTATAAGATTCCAACGATATTTAACAATCTTTTGATTCTTATATTCTGAAAATGACTGGAATGCACGTCGATTTCCATGGATTTTGCAGCAGCGCGGAATTCCGCGTAAGAAACGTTTTATTACACTCTGTGAGTTCTAGAGTAAAAAACGGGACTTGGCATGCTTGAATGAACATGCGTCCGGGAAAACTGAAGTTGCATGAAGTACGACAATAAATTCTTGATTTGCGTCTCCGAAGGTGTTTCAATTCATTGTATTGTGACTGTTCTATGAAATAGTAACTTATCACTTAATAGTATTGAGAAACTACCTAATTGTTTATCACTAGAGATTCTTCTTAAGGCCATCTAAGACTTACCCGATCCCTACCTTACCGACATTTTTTGTCTGCAACGCTATGTCTACATTTATTGAGATATCAATTTGAAAATTTCTGAAATTGAAGCTAAAACACTAAGGTACGTTTATCTGGTCTTAAATATTGACATTTGTAAAAAAATTTTTTTTTTATTTTTACAAAAATTTAAGACCAGCTAAACATACCTTAGCATATTTTCTTTAATTTTAGAAATTTTCAATTTGATATCTCAATAAATGTAGACGTAGCGTTGCAGACAAAAATGTCGGTAAGGTAGGGATCGGGTAAGTCTTACATGGCCTTAAGGGCGGTATTCTCCATCTTACTCAAAGAAAATTATAGATAAATATTTTTTCGCTCTGTGTGCATAATTGTAGTTAAAAATTGAATAATTCTATAGAGGGGAAATATTCCAAATTCAATATATTTATTCAGTAAAATGAAGAAATTGAATTTTTAGATTAGAACTTGGCTCCAACACTATTAACTGATATTAATTACATTGTAAAGTGCATTTGTCCTGCATTTCGTTTGGAACTTGCAAAAAAGAATGAAGAAAAGAAAATCTTTAACGATGGTAACATCTATATATGACATTCTGGAGTGGAACTGATATTAACCATCTATTAATATCTCATTTCTAATTAAGAGTTGATCCGTGAGTTGGGAATCACTGACGCGAATGAGTCTTGCATAAGAAAGCACGTGCGCGAATGTTTGAATCGCCATTCGATGTTGTTTGAGATCTGGAGGCACGGCGAGAGAGCCATTTGCATTGCACTTATGTTAGTTGTACATTATACAATGTACCTTGTATCTTTGTATATTCGAATACGTTTCGACATCCCACTTGTCTAGGGTGAAACTATATATGAATGCAAATTAAAGGCAACGGAATAGAACTCATCCGCAGATAAAAATTCTGTTGTCGAACCAAATACAAAGTCATACATGAAGAAAAGGGTAAAGGTTGATGTAAGGTTCTTCCAAAGTTCTTCAGAGGAATTTGGGAAAGTTGGTAGTCGTCTAGGATTAGTGATCAGCTTCTATTCTACCTAAACATATTTTTGCTGATACAAAATTCGTGTAGTTTCACAGAAAAAACTTCCATTTCAATAGCTTTATGGCTGTCTGCGTCATGACAATAAAAACACTTCGATAAGGAAGTTCACAGCATTCATCAATAGTCACCAGCTGTGTGACGAATATGTAAAGTGAATGTAAATTTAATGAGCGACTGCACAATTGTTCTTGCATGCGGCGGTGTTGATTAAAGTGCAATATTTTGATTAAGTTGTAATGCGCTGCGTCTACTTTGTTAGTTTCAGAGAAAAACAAATAACGAAAGATATAAGAAGGGTTAAGTGAGTTAGATATGCACATTCCACAACGTCTGTATTTATCTTATTACTTTTAATTATGATTGTGCATATAAGCATTTCATATTCTGCTTGTGGGCCATCGTGTACCTTTGCGCAATGAACTCATGCGGCTTTAAGCTTCATCAGTGCAATTACACGCAGATTTCAGGCTTCTCAGTCCTTACCCTATTCTCCTGTTTCCCCCCTTTTTTTTTCTTTTTAAGAATTCAGCTTTTTTACTCCTGTTTTTTTAGAAAAGTCAGCATTTTTCAGTTTTGCCTTGTTTTTCAGATAAATGCTGACTGAATCAATGCAACCTCAGAAGAAAATACAACTAGTTTTACTTGAATAATCAACTATTTGTTGAACAGTAAACTATTTAGTTGGAATTTCTCTTCCTTTTGAAAAACATTTCAATTTGAATTCAATATAGTAACTCTGTTAAAAATGTTTGCAAAATTAATATACTTTTAATATACATTTTTTAAAGTAATTTGCATATACAATAAATTAAATTTAATATATTACCATATGTTTTAGAATTAATATAAAACAATATTAATTTTAATATAGTTGTATATTAATTCTAAAACATATGATATATTAAATTCAATTTACGGTATATGCAAATGACTTTACTCACAGTATATTAAATTTTTTCAGTTTTTTTTTAACAGTGTAGTCACAAGACTGTTTAAAATAATTTATTCCTCTATTTTCGTGAAAAATCACTGTTTTCTTTATTTTGAGAGCATTTTCAGGGTGGCCACACATTTTTGTCGTATTGCATATATGATATATAGACTTTTAGTTTATTTAACAGATTTTAGAAACTTTACAAGGATTTCGAAGGATTGTAATAAATTTCATCTTGGAATACTTCTAACCGTAAATTTTTCTTTTACTTGTCTTCTTGATGATGAGAAACAGCGATCAACTATATTCTATATAAACTGCGTAGTTACTGGCAAAATGTGCACAGGTTCACGTTCACTTGCCACGCCAATGACGAGAATAGCAAAAAAAAGAACTTAACGCATCCGCCTAGAGCTTGGAGCACTCAACACTCAGACTTTCATATACGGATGCGAAATTGCTATGAATCTGCAAGACCTTCCGCTGGTGGAGTCGACGGAAATATAGTCTAGATAGGTTTCGTTATAATTGTCGATCTTCCAGTTTACACCCGCAGGAATATTTCTCTCCAACAAAGGATCAATGCTGGAAAGATTGGTCAAGTTTATTCCTCGAATTCAAGGGCTAATTTATCATTAAATCGGATACGCTACCAAGTCTCGTGACTGATTTGACTGACTCCGGTCATAGTAATGTACACGTAATCTCTGCAGATTGCAGATTGCAGCTGCGGTTGCAGTTATATCTAATGTAATGTATAGCTCGTAGCTGGCAATGCGGCTTGAACAGAAAACCCTCCTCGACAAAGACATACATATAGCTTTCGCAATGACCTGGCTAGGGGCCAGTTTCACTCCCTTCAACTCTCATAAATGTAGGATCTTTAGCCCCAGCGAAACGCCCCTTTGTAGTAATAAACTTCACCCGGCGAAGTACTTTTGTAAACTAAAGCATGCGTCACTGGCTTTTATTTTCTCTGTCGATTTTATGCCATCCAGTACTCGTTACCAACGATTGGATATCTTCAACTTTATCTAAGTGATGCGATCTAGAAAATTATTGCGACTGGTCGTTGAATCTTTATGCAGGATTGCTACAAAGCCTGGAAAAGTCATTGAGTTTTGAAAACCTTCTGTAGTCATTACAGTACAGAGAAAACTGGATATTAAGAACTGAATATTAAAAATCTGAATATTATCACATAATATCTAGATATTATAGAGTAATATATCGACTTTTTAGAGATATTACGTTTTAATAACAGGATATATTAATGTTCTAATAAATTAAGATATTAAAATTATTTTCTGTCACTTTAGATGAAAGCTATTGATTGAAACTTCGAGTTTCGACGGATTTGCTCATTGATTGCATTTAGTGTGTTTTTATTTAATAATAATAATATTTTATCGCTTACGAAGTTGTTCAAACTAAAAGAAAACAGTTTGTTAAACAAATAGATTTGCATAAGAATGTTTATAGATAATTGATGTACAGTACAACCTCCATAGTAGGACCCTCTATAAGAGAGCCAATGGCCTTGATGAGCTCGGAAGCTTCTCTCACTACAAACCCTACTCAAACCCTATCCATACTCAAAACCTCTATACGAGAGCCGCAGCCGAGCGCAGCTTAATTTCAGTTTTTTCTCACTGAAACTGCTTTTATTAAAATTATTTTTCTAATTTCCATACAATAATTTGTGTATTTACATATATAATCGAGTTCTTAAAAGTCTTATAAAAATAAAGCTTTACGGAAAATTTTAAGAAAACAAAATTATAATTTCAGTTTAAATTTAAATATAATATGCACATATTTTTATATCTACATATTGTATTAATCTCCACTTTTATATGTAAATACATTTTATATGTAATCGAAAGGACGCTGCTTATTATTAGGCTTTTTCATCGCCGCCGGCCGCGGGCTCTCCTATAGAGGTTGCGTACCCAAACACACATTTTGCACACACGCGCAATTTCCGAGTTCGAAGCCCAGGAGTGGGAGCCCCCTATTTCTCGTAATTATTACCCCTAACCGCCCGTGGTGGTTCTCTTATGGAGGTTGTACTGTACTCTTAATCTGAATTAGTCATTTTAAATGATCTATCGATGTAATCTCGACCAAAATAAATAATTAATATATAATATTATTTACATTATGATAAATTAGTTAATATATAAAATAATAATAAACAGATTCTAGTAACTATGATCCAAACTTACAGCAGTAGTATTCTAAATATATAATTTTAATATCTTAGATATTTAAATTTAATATCTCGGATATTAAAAAGTTGAATATCTAGATATTAACAGTTAATATCTGTTTCTCTCCATGAGGTCGTCACAATATTTTGAAAATTGTACCCAATGTTCCTTTAATTAATGCGACGAAATATCTCTTTATTGACAATTTTGCGTAGGACTGAACGCTTGACCTCCAATTTCGCTGTACATGTTTGGAACTCGTTTTGGAAGGCGTTGTCGTTACTGATATCGTGTTATCATTATTGGCTACAATATATAGGGTGTATTAATTTTATTAAGAGAATTTATTCCTCTATTTACCCTGTTTTGAAAATGTTTCGTGCTGTAAAGCCAGCGTATAACATAAACTGGACTTTAGCACATGCTGTAATTGATACGATATTACCAAGTCCTCGTTCACATGGTCGATATACTACATGATAACATTATCGTCAACTCCATTTCCTATCTTCCTAGAAAGAATTGCATGTATGTTTTTTAAACTACATATATGATTCTCTTAGTTGTTAGCATGATGTTAAAAATGTCATGTAATTATAAAGAGCATTGTAGTAATATATCGAGGTAAAGTGCAGGACATTTATTCAACTATGGAAGATGAAACGTGTGTAGGAAGTAAAGTATTAAGTTTGTCGTAGACTTGTTGCGCTATATCTTTGGCCGGTTGAGAAGACTAGTCTAACCGGCATCCTGAGGTCGACGTCTCCGCATTTACCATGACGAATGTTACCTGATATATAGAGACACAACACAGTCTCCGCGGATTTGGTTTGGTTCAAGTTTGTGAGGAATTAGGTATCATGAAAGAGCATAAACACAAGAATTCCATGATATAATTTTGAGCTTGATAAGGATTAGCGGTTGATAAGAATTTTTGGTTTATAAGAATTACTGTTGACATTCCTTATCTTGACGTGAAAAGCTTATTCGGAAACACTTAATTATTTTCTGCACTCATTCAATCTTGGACTCATTTCACTTGATTTCAATTCTATTGCTATAATGTAAGGAAAAATAGAGTTTGATGGTGTCTGCTTGCGATATTGATCAAGCTTACTGCCAACTGTTGGAGTTGGGTGGTTGGTAAGCGTGATGCGACTCCCCTTGTGCCTCTGAGTCACTGTATATGAACTCAACTGGGTAAAACGCTACAGAATTGAACCAAATTCAACTGCCCCACCCGACACGTACATCAGCCGTACAAATCAATTGACAGCAGAGTGAGGAGAAGATATTTAATTATGAAGACTGCATTGCAAACATAAATGTGTGAGCATGAGCTGCAACCTGTAATGATGACTTCATTCGTCTAAATTGACATACTTGATGAGCTGAAAGAAAGATGATGAATGCATGAATAGAACTGTTATTAATCATATTTTATTACCCTGGAGGAATATAGAAGGAAAGAAGTATTTCTATGAAACAAATTCTTTATAAGGTGATGATTTGATCAATGGAATTTTAATTTATCAATTTGAATTTGATGGATTGAATAGGGTTGCAGATATGTGAGGAAAGCTTTGAATGGTAACTTGGACCCATGATTTGAACTGAACCCTATAAGCACATTAGTCATACATCAATGGAGAGACAGTAATTTTTAAGTGGCTTAAATGTAGGGGGTGCATGCAGAGTTTCCGTTTGGTGTCACGCATTACGTTCACCACACACAACAGACGTTCCAATAATCCTGTGGAAACGAGATTACGAGGCATGCCTAAATTGACGTTCGGTCGATGTAAGAAGAAATGTCAGAAACCGGTTGCATCGGCAATATTGAGAGCAGAGCTTACACACCTTGTTAACTACCTCCGGCCCACTAACATCGGCAGTCACTACTTTTACGCTAAGAATCGCGAAATCTTGGATCGTTAGGAACCTTTCAATGCAGAAATTAATTGACTGTTTAGTATTATCAGCCAGTTATAAATTCATGGTGATTACATTTTGCAACTGTTATTTCGTACAATGAATGGAAATTGGTATTATTTATTATCGGTTTGGATGTACCAAAAATTCTGACCGTTCAAATGAACGAATTATTGATTTTATATCAACGAATATTGATTATATTTTAAACTATAAACAGTGTTAAAATATTAATTAATTTGCATTAACATTAATTTTTTATGGAGGAATATAGAAGACGTTGTAAGTGTCTTCCATATTGTTGTATACAAAATTAATGTTAATGCAAATTAATTAATATTTACACAGTATTTATAGTTTAAAATACAATCAATACAAAAATTCGTTCATTTGAACGTTAAGAACTTAAACCACATTGGTTGGTTATTATCATTTTCATTGAAAATAATTGAACCAGTAATTGAAATATATATGTATCTGCAAGTATCAGTGGAAGTTTAATTATCTTCATTGCTAGAAAAATCTATAACCAGGGTGGCTACATGTCAGGAAAGTCAGGGAAAATAGAAATTGACATTTATGCTAACTGTGTTATTCTTTTAACAGATTTTAGAAACTTTACAAGGATTTCGAAGGATTATAAAGAATTTCCAGGCATTCTTTGAGTTTATTTGAGTTTTCTAATGATTTCAAGAGATTTTCAAGAATTTTAAACATTTTAAGAGATTTCTAGGGATTTAAAGGAATTACAAGAGATTTGTATAAATATTTAAAAGATTTAGTGGAATTTTAGAGGACTTCATGTTTTAAGAGATTTTTAAGAAAGTTTACGGAATTCAAAGAATTTTAAGGATTTTTAAAGTTCCTTGTGGAATTTTAAAAGATGTTAAACGATTTTAACGTATTTTAAAGGATTTAAAAATTTTTCATGGAATTATAAAGGATTTGAAGAAGCTTGGAAGAGTTTTAAGAAATTTTAAGAGATTATAAATATTCTCGTGGAATTTTCAAGGATTTTAAAAGGCTTGTAAGAATTTTAAGAAATTTAGATTTTTTTAAAGTTATTTCAAGGGATTTGATTGAAATTGTAAAGAATCTCACAAGATTTTTATGATTTGTAAAAGAGTTTTTAGAATTTTATGAATTATAAAGAATTTTAAGAAGCTTGTAAAAATTTAAAGGAAATTTTGATATTCTTAAAATGATTTTAAGAAATTTAAAGAACTTTCTAGGAATTCTAAAAGATTTCAGCGAATTTTAAAGGATTTCCACACTGAGAAAAATATTTTCTTCGTTTAAGAGGATTCCTCTTTCTGATGCAAATTTTCCTCTAAAATATGGTATAGAAAGTTTTCCTGTTAATTTTAGAGGATTATTCTATTCTAGAAATTATTCCTCTTAGAAGTAGAGGAAAATAATCTAATTCATAGAGGAATATACTCATTTTGTAGAGGAATTGAGGAAAGGAATTTTCCTTTTAAACGAAGAAACAATTTTTCTCGGTGCAAGGTTGTTCGTTTTGAGAGACTTTTACAAATTTTAATTGTTGTTAAGTTATTTTAAATTACAAAAGATTTAAAGCAATATTATACGAAATTGTTGAAAACTTTCAATAGTATTTTCACTGATCATTTGTTTGCCTGTTTAATACTTTTCTGTCAGAAAAATGTGTCTGAAAGTGAAATGTGTCTTCTGGAAATTTTAATCTTATGGCCACCCTGTGTAAAAATTTGATATAATGATAATCACTTCGATAAATGATAATCCGTTCGATAAACTCGATCATTAATCGGTTGAATCGTGTCTAGCGTTTGCTCAATGACCTGAATCGTGTGGTTATTAGCAATTCACGATTTGTTACAAGTTACAACCGGTAGCACTGGCTGTGGTCTTCTGCAAATGCATTTTATCATCATATTATGTCGGCCTCTGTCTGAATTTGAAATTGTAAAGCTTTTCATACAGCAAACAGCAGATGTCCTCGTTTTTTATGGACTATCATCTTCACTCATTAGACAATTAGGGCGCAATGCGATAACTTGCTTGTAAATCACTTATAAGTGTTCGTCACGACAGCTAGGAACCGATACGCTTGATCTACTTAATGCGGTTATAGAAATATATATTTCAGCTGTATATAATATATACTTATGTTTAGTTGAAATTGAATACTTCCCGTCGAACTGGACGATCAAGAAAACTTTTAGAAGAAGAGACAGAAATGTTTACGGACTAAAAGTCCTTAAAGGTTTAAAAGTCTTTTAAAAAAGTTATTTGCGAATGAAAACATCTTTTTTCTGGGCATTGACGTCTGTGGCTTTGGCATCACCCTTATTTACTCATATCCGGCATACGAAGTAACGAATGTGGGAAGAAATGTGTACCTTTTCTATACAAGACACACAAAATGTATATGAATCGAAGGTGCTTCGTTTGTGTGCCATGCGTGAGCATCAAAGGGTGCATAAACGGGAAATTATGTTCGTGGGAGCCTTGCTTATGTTTATGACGTCACTTTCACCCTTTGACCGCATCTATGTTGCAGCAAGGTTAACACAGTGCAGGGGAAACAAAGGGAACCTTCAATATGTGGTTTTTATGAGCAGGAGAAATTAACACACGTTAATTCATCTCGCAAAGCAATCTAGAAAGAAAATAGTCAACATGGAAAATAGGTACAGTGGAAAATTGAAAACAGGAGGAAAAACATGGAATTTTGAACAAGTTCAAAATGAAGAGTAAAATATGAAGGGTTATTGAAGTTGCGGAAAGCCTTGATCTCCCTTTTGCTTTTGAATTTTGCTCCGTGCTTTGAAAAAGAGGCTTTTAAGTTAAAGTTGGTTTTTCATTTGGTAACCCTTGGAGGCTGACTCTGCTTGGGGATTTGACTCGGTCGATAGATGACTGCGTTGCTGAAAGTGACATTTTTTAATGAAGTAAATACCTCTGATGACTCGAGAGTGCTCTGGAAAGTGCCTACGGGTCTCTTCAGACAACTTCTAGTCACGCTAACTCGAGTACAACTCGAGGTCAAGTTTGAGTTATTTCGCAAGGAGGAAAGGGTTTCTCATGCCTTGGTTGTAGCCTATGTTAAGGGCGGCATTTCTGGCTTCCTCATATTTTTTCTCACATCTTTCACTAGGTCAAAAGTTCATCTTTATTAATGTCAATGGGTAGTGTGATGACTGCTGATAGTTAGGTGACTCAAATTGCATATAAAGTTCATGCTTGCGCAATAAACAATATTTAAAAAGTTAGATTGAAGATTTAAATTGATAAGGATTTGACTTTTTCCAAGTTCCCGGTAAGAAGGAGTTGATTGAAATGAATTGAAATGATTTCGAAAGTGTTCAAAAACGACATTGCTTTCAATTAAAAGTGTTGTGAATTTGAGCTAAATTGTGAACATTTCAATGCAAATCAATTGTGTAGAATTGAATTTATATTGAAATGTTGACAATTGTGTATGTCAAGGAAAGGATTAAATTGATTGCAATCGCCTTAGAGAATTAAACAGAATTAATTTGACTTCAAATCTATCACTCTCGTTAGAATTAAAATGCGCTCATTTTTGGCAGAATTAAATTGACTTCAAATCAATCACGTCCGTGAAAATTAAAACGTGTACATTTTTGGTCGCGATATTTAACAGGATTGAAACGATAACAAACGTAAATCGGTAAAATGAATTGACGTGTTTACATTAAACAATGACATTGATTGAGATTAAAAGAGTTGAAAAATCGCCCATATTCCAACTCATTTCTATCTAGTTCAATCAACTCCTTCTTATCGAGTTGAGAGCTCTGAGTGAAATCATAGAAAAATGAAATGCCTTCGAGGAAGCTAGCAGTTCTCATAGAAATCTATAAAGCAGGGTGCAAGGACCCCATTAACCCGGACTGTGTTGACGTTGACTTGGTCTGCGGGGTGCATTCTATTTCTGAATTCCGCCTGCTGCTCATGCTTCCAGTGATCTGCTTAAAGTGTACATAACAAAGTGAGAAAAAAATCGAAAGCATGTCTAAACAGGGTCGACAGGGACTTCTGTAAATAACTTCTAGGTGTGAGAATTTTGAGGAACTTATGTAAGATGTTTAAATTAGGGTTTTATGCTTTATGAGACATGAAATAGGATAGTTTGCACGGAAAGAAAAATAACGGTGGCATGTAATCCATGTCTTGTAGACAATTTCACGGAGCATTAAAATTTCATTTTATAACTAACTAATTTTTATATATGGGATATACTTTTTATGTGGGATGTATCTCTTCATTAACTGTGAATTTAGTTTATCATAAAAAGAGACAAAGGTATCTAAACACCTCGGCGTCATTCGTTATTATCATCCTATGCTTCAAAGTATTCGCGTCAGCAATTTTACGAAGATTAACGTCACATACAATGCATAGAAACACAAAGTCCTGGTACGCGTAAATGCCAGCTTAATTTATCTAAACTTTTGTTTGCGATTCTAGAAAATCACATCCGGCATTGTTATTCTTGATTGAAGCGTATGGAAGAAGCGACAAGTGAATTAATTATTACATATAAGGATATAAGTATGTTAACGTAATAATTAAGGCACGTGCGTCAGAAATGCACTCAGAAAAAAACTTGTTTTAAATCAAAACTTTTATTTTAATAGCTCAAATTTAAAATTTCTTTATATTAAAGAAAACTTTCTTTCTTTTAAAATAATTTTGTTTTATTCAAACGAAGTTGCTTTGATTCAAAGAAACTGTTTTCTGGGTGTAGTTCAAGCGGCATTAGAAATAGTAAGATATAAAAACAGTAGAATTGGAAGTTTTTTAAAAATGATTATAAGAAATTGATAAAGGCGCGCGTGTAAAATATTTTAGTTATGACAAAATCCGTGGAGAGTTTAGCCTCGAAAAACCCGTTCAGGTCATAAATCTGGAGAAAAATTCTTAATCGGCGTTGCAACAATGGCTGAGAAGGCGGGCGAGGCGTGTTTCTTGGCGTTATTTTATCATTACAAGCGGGATGAAACAATGGCGAAATAACACTGGCCTACCTCAAACTAAAGGCTCTAAAACTTATGTGTGGAAGATAATACCTCGAAGATACTGTGGCTTTATATAAAACACACACATGGATTTATAAGTGCAGGCATATAACTGTTGAGTGGATGTGTGCAATTGCGATCGCAGATATGCACTATTACTTTCTTCGTGATATGGCGCAATCCTAGAATTGCATCTGTGCAGCTTCCATTCTAAACTACAGCTAAGAATGGCCTGAAATTTAACTGTCTGTATAATACATAGTACCACTGGATCTTTTGATATTACATTTAACGAATTTGTTTAAAAAATAATCAAAAAAACATGGAATCATATGTATTTTTTGTATGCCAAGTTCTGTACCTTTTAAACCGGATGTTTAAAAGACTCCTACGTTAAGCAAACGAAATTGAAAATGGTTTGGGTTATAAATATGATAGGGAACAGTTGGCTTTCTGGAAATTAGCCGTTTGCGCTTTCTTCCAGAAATATGCAGTTAAACAGTGTTTTGTGTAAGTTTGAAGTATTTAATAGCTTATCTGTGTTCGAACTGAAAGCGTGAAATATTCTATATGAGAAATCCGGGTCAGCCAGTTGCAACAAAAAGTAGACGTGGGTAAAAATATGAACTGTTTTTGTACTCCTTCTACTTATAATTAGCTCTAAATCAACGTCGATGTTACAAAACACGGACTTTCTATCTTTAGCTAAAAAATTTATTTCTATTAAGTGAAGCTAATAATTTTAAAAGCAGATTATATTCAAACTTTAATAATTGACTTACTTTTTTATATTTTACTAAACTTTTTACTGATATATTGTGTGGTAATAAAAACAAAACATAGTTGAATATCAAGTTCGCTCGGACGACCATATGGCTAACATATGTCAGGGAGGCTGATTTTCTGTTACACACGTGCGAGTCCGAATGGATCTTATTCAGGAATAGCATTTATTGTCAATTGTTGGAGGGTGTGTTATAATTGAATTAAATCGTAAGTCAATTCTCCAAATCCTCTCAGCTTTAATTGCTGACTAATTTTCATTATTTAACTTGGCAATTATTCCTCACATGATATCCTTTTTCTTTTCTAAATTAGAGAATATGTCATGTGCAAAATATGCATGCAGTTTGAAACTTAAAAAAAACGGAGTCAAACAAATGACTAATAGTAGGGCAGCTCTCTCATGTGTTAGTCACTATGTTAAGTACCTATTGCAATTTCGTAATGCAAGCCACATTTCACTGTGACCACGATGTTCACTCATATACTTGTTTTACGAGGCGTTTTCTGAATTACTTGAATGCATTACGAGTATTCACTGAACTCATTGCCTCATTGGCTGGTTGCATAGTTTGTAGTAGTGACCTTTATGTCTATAATACTGTTCATTTCTTCAATATGTAAACTAGCCACAGGAACGAGACTGTAATTTCATTCCGATCGAGTTCGTACACTCATTGGATTGTTGGAAAATATATGTTGTTGTTTCTTCAAGCTCTCTGCAATTCTCTAATTCTTCAATTACAGGATGGCCAACAGTGTTGGTTAGTAACTTGTTACAAGTAACTAAGTTACTAAAAAGTTACGTTATTTGTAACTTTTAGGGTAACTTAGTTACTTTTTTT
Organism: Synergus japonicus; assembly: GCA_900474275.1. Classification (NCBI taxonomy): domain Eukaryota; kingdom Metazoa; phylum Arthropoda; class Insecta; order Hymenoptera; family Cynipidae; genus Synergus; species Synergus japonicus. Next base: position 34,116 of record UCOH01010916.1, read on the forward strand.
AAAAAGTAACTGTAACGTAACTTAGTTACGATTTTTGCAGCAACTTGTAACTTAATTTTAGTTACTTTGAAGTTACCTTGTGTTTTTTTATATCTCTTTTTTATGGTCGAATTTACATTTTTTTTCTAATAAAAAAGAAAGAAATTAAAGATTCAAATTTGAAAATTTTTTTTTTTTTAATAATATTTTGATGAATTATTAATATTTTTATTATAGTATTATAATAATAAAACATAATTTTATGAATCTTACATTAATTATTTTTATTTTAAAATTTAAAAACTAAGGAAGCAAAAAAAGTAACTTGCCCAACACTGGTGGCCAATTTTAAGGGATTTTAATGTTCCTCATGGAATTTGAAAGGATTTCATGAGATTTTTTGTGATTTTTAAAAGATTTTGTGGAATTTTACAAAATTTTAAGAAATTTTTACGTATTATACATATAAAGGATTTAAAAGTTTTTCATGGAATTATAAAGGATTTAAAGAAACTTGGAAGTGTTTTAAGAAATTTGAAGGGATTCTAAATGTTCTGGTGCAATTTTCAAGAATTTTAAAAGGCTTGTAAGAATTCTAAGAAATTTAGATTTTTTTAAAGTGATTTTAAGGGATTTGATTGAAATTGTAAAGAATCTTACAAGATTTTTAAGATTTATAATAGATTTTGTAGAATTTTATGGAATTTCAACAAATTTTAAGAAATTTCAAAGTTTTTAGTGTAATTATAAAGAATTTTAAGAAGCTTGTAAAAATTTAAAGAAGCTTCTAGGAATTTCAAAAGATTTTAACGAATTTTAAGGGATTTTAATAAGTTTCCAATAATTTTAAGAGATATTGACGCATTTAAAAAGATTTTAAACTTCCTCGTGGAAGTTAATGGTTTACATGAAATATTAACAAATCTGAAGGAATTTCGTCAAATAATGTTTCTAAGAATTTCAGTGAATTTTAAGAGATTTCCAAGATGGTAATTTTAAATTTCAAAAGATTTAAAATGATATTACGAAATTTTTGAAAAATTTCTATTGTATTTTTACTGAAAAATTTTTTAATTCGTATTTCCAATACTTTTCAGTCTAGAAAATTTGTCTGAAAGTCAGGGAAAAGTCAGGGAAATGAAAAAATTGAATTTTGTGCCCATCCTATTAAATTTTTGCACTCGTAGAGTGAATTTTCATTGGAAGAAATTTAGAGAGTGTGCATGCATATACAAAATCCTTATCTTCCCTATATGCTTATTATTCAAACGGATTTTACAAAGCGTAGGTGAGACAAGGTGTTTTTTCTCATGCAAACGACAATAGCGATATTGATCGTATTTTTTGTCTTTTTCTAACTGAAAGTAATATCCCTAGGCCTGAGTTCTCGACCACGACTTCTTCCGTTCGTTAAATCGTGGTGAATGAATAAATGGCCGCTCAAACTGATTGCGTGGGAGGGCAAGCACATGTGAAATCCGTACGAGAGTGTGTACATTGTACAACTGTACATCGTAAAGTCGGAGGAGGTCTAGGCCTACCTCCTGTCCTCGATGATTCACGCTTTCACGCGATCGATAAATCCGACGCTCGAATTAGTTTGAAAATCGAGATTAAAATTAAACATAATTTATACTGAGAAAAAAATATTCGAAATCAACAAATATACTTTTGAATCAATAAATCTCTTCCAAAAGCAGATATTTTATTGATTGTAAATGTATATACTTTAAAATGTATAATATTACTATTGAATGGAAATGATTAATTTTTTTTTCATTAAAAATTCATTTGAATCAATAAAATATCTGCTTTTGCAAAAGATTTATTGATTCAAAAGTATATTTATTGATTTCCGAGTATTTTTTTCTTAGTATACATCTGGTTTAAAGTCTCTGAACATTCAAATTAACGAGTTTTTGTATTGATTGCATTTGAAACTAGAAACAGTGTTATAATATTGATTCATTTTCATTGACAATCAGATGTTCCCCGTTTTAATTGTTGCTTTTCGCCGCGAGTTGCTGATAATAAATAATTTTATATGACAAATGAATAAGCAATTGAATATCAGATTCTTTAAAACTATAGTCACCTTTCAAGTGGATTTCAATGCATTTAATTACAAAGCGTCAGGCCTCTTACGAAGATTTTGAGCTGATATCGATTGAAGCAGTGATTGCTAATTATATTATTGATGCGGCATAATGAAAATTTCAAGAAAGTTATTTTGTGTTTCGAAAAAGAATACAGTCGATGATGAGAAAGCTGTTCTTTAACTCACGTTCCAATCAAACGGTATAGTCATTGACGCCATCCGATAAGAGTGCCATTTCCGGTCTTTCTTCGGTTTGTAAAAGCGATGGGATCTATCAATTTTAAAATTAAAGATGAGGAAAGATTAAAGATGAGCTTTCTGAGGAAAGCTTATTTTTAAAAAATCTCTCAAGGTTTTTATGGATTTTGAGGAATTTACAAAATCAATAGTTGTTCCTAAAAACTGATACTGTAACAGGGTGGCCACATGTCAGGGAAGTCAGGGAAATGTCAGGGAAATGCGAGTAGTTGTCAGGGAAAATAGAAATTGATACTTATGCTGTGTTATTTTTGTCGTATTGCATATATAAATTTAATATTTTATTTAACACATTTTAGAAACTTTCCAAGGATTTCAAAGCGTTATAAAGAATTTCCAGGCATTCTTTGAAATTCTTTGGGTTTCTAATGATTTCAAGAGATTTTCAATAATTTTAAAATGTTTTAGGAGGTTTCTAGGAATTTAAAGGGGTTACAAAAAGTTTGTATAATATTTAAAAGATTTTGTGGAATTTTACAAAATTTGATGAGATTTTTACGTATTTCAAAGGATTTAAATGTTTTTCATGGAGTTATAAAGGATTTTAAGAAACTTGGAAGAGTTTTCAGAAATTTAAAGGGATTATAAATATTCTCATGGGATTTTAAAGGATTTTAAAAGGCTTTAAAGAATTTTAAGAAATTTTGATTTTTTTAAAGTGATTTTAAGGGATTTGATTGAAATTTTTAAGAACCTCACCAGATTTTTATGATTTATGAAAAATATGTAAAATTTTATGGAATGTCAAGAGGTTTTCAAGAATTTTAAGAGACCTTTACGTATTTTTAGAGATTTTAAAGTTTTTTGTGGAATTCGTAAAAATTTAAAGAAATTTTGACATTTTTAAAATGTTTCTAAGAAATTTAAATATCTCTTGTGGAATTAAAAAAAATTTCAAAAATTATTTCTGATTTTTAAAGGATTTTATGAGGTTTTTGTTTCCAAGAATTTTTATTTACAAATTTTAATGTATTTTAATTTGAAGTGATTTCGTGGAATTTTAAGATGTTTTTATGAATTTCAATGAATTTTAAGATATTTCCAAGGTTGTTATTTGAGTGATTTTTACAAATTTTAAGTGATTTTGGAGAAATTTCAATAGTATTATTATTGAAAATTCGTACGCATTTTTAATACTTTTTTGTCACGGAAATTTGTCTGAAAGTCAGGGAAAATTCAGGGAAATTGAATAATTGAATCTTGTGGCCACCCTGTGTAAACTATAATTTCTTCTATACTTATGTTTAATGCATATAATGCTAAATAACGATTGAAATATGACATCAAAGAGAACAGGATGATGTTTTTATCGCGAGGAATTCGAGAGCACTGGATGCGAGAGTTAATGTATAAGACTTACAATATTCGCTTTGACATGATGCTTCCATCAATTCATTGCCTTAATAGCAAGAGCCAGTATTGTCCAGTAGATGTTTGCCTGCGCAGATTTCAAATCTTATTCATTTTTAGAGCCTTTTCCTGATATTATTTTCATTGAATCATAAATAATAAGTTATTTATTCATTTTCAATAAATATTATTAATAGACAATATGCTACGTTAGCAAATTTTTGACTGTGGGAACATAGTGAGTCTTATTCAAGGTCCCACGCATTTTATAAGATGAGCGACGACTCTGACCCAGACCTTGGCGTTATTCTTTTTTCCACTCATTATCCCATTGCCCTGAATGAATTAATGAAGCCGATTGTTCTTACCAGAGGTGGGTGAAGAAAGTCAATGAGCACTAATTAGTAATGCCGGCACCTGTGATTTGGAGCAAATCAGAACGAGCCTTTCCTGTAGTTTCCTTTCCTAAATCAACTCTCTAAAACTGAATTAATAAAATTCCACTGATTTTCAGTGACTCTTTTCTCACGATTTTAATCAGTGAAAGATCACTGAGAATCAGTCAAAAGTCACTGAAATTTTCAGTCATCTTCACTAAACTACTAAAAAATTTCAGTGACTTTTCACTGATTTCCAGTAGATTTTTCACTGATTAAAATCGTGAGAAAAGAGTCACTGCAAATCATTGGAATTTGACTGGTAATCAGTTAAATTTCACTGATTCAAGTTTAGAGAGAATTATTTAATAATGAAATCTTAATTTCTGATTTTAAACTTATTTATTCTTGCATAAAACAATATTATTAACTTATTATTATTATTATTATTATTATTACTTTGAAAAAATAGAATCACTCTCCTCAGACACTCAACTTAATCTAAACTTAGTTGGGGTAGACATTCTCAGTTTATGTTTACATACGAGTCTCTCAGTTAATTAGAAACTGGAAAGTGAGTCGACGTAAAATTAGATAGGGATTCCTATCGTTTTACTTACTTTAAAAGAAAAAACGAACAAGCAGAAAAAAATAATGAGTGTACGGAAGTGGTTCATAAAGTATTCATGGCATTAGTTTCGATAATGGGGGATCCTGATCATGACCTAGAATAATTTCGACTGTTCGCTGAGTGTCTCTAATTACTAGGAAGCCACTCTAACGATCCCTGTGAGTAAATAAACACGATTGTATTCTGATTACATAAATGATTGGGTCAATGATGCGACCGTGACATTACAAGGTGATTCTTTGCATTGTTCAGTATAATTAAGAAACATTCTACTCACAATCAGATGACAATTTGAATTTTGAAAAATCATGAAAAATGAACAAGGGCAAAGGTTTCGTCTTAGGTTTTTTCATTTTTATCTTGAATGAGGTGTGGAAAGAAATTATACTCATGTTTCTCATCTTCGATAAGGTATCTTTATTTGATGAAAGGTCTCGTTCTCGTACTGCGTCATAAGAATAAGGATGGATGGATGATTGGTTGGAAAGAGACGTGTGCAAAAGGTCAGAGTTTCGTAACGGAATCTTTACTTGCGAAACCTTTGCAGTAGTGCATGTATTGTTTTTTTTAAGTTTAAAAAATAGGGTCATTTTTTCACGAAAATAAAAGGGTTTTATTTAATTTTTTTTCCTTTTTAACAATTCCTACTTTTGATTGAAAATTTCAATACTTACTTGAAAATCCACTTTCTTCATTCAAAACGATTTATTCCTCTATCACTGAAAAAACTTTTTGATTCTGACAACAAAACTTTTTGTTGTTATAGAAGCAACAAAAATTGTTTGTTTTGCCAACCAAATTTTGGTTCTTTGAACAAACCTTTTTTTTGAACCAAGAAAATTCATTTAAACCAACAAAATCTCAGTTTTGGTTGAATTAACAAAACTGTGGTTGGCTCAACAAAAAGTTTTATTGTCCGAACCAAACAATTTTCTCAGTGCAGAGGAATAAATCGTTTTGAATGAAGAAAGTGGATCTTCAAGTAAATGTTAAAATTTTCAATGAAAAGTAGGATTTTTTTTTTTTCGAAAGGAAAGTAAACTTTCAACTGAATAGTTTATGCACTTACAAAATTCTTATCAGCATAAACTTTTGATAAAAACTAACTTGCTATCATGTGAACGCGGTTTAACGTTTCGAAAATTACGATAAACATTTAGTGTGAATGTGATACCATTGTGTAACCTTACCGTATAACTTTACTCACGCATCGGTGCATCGATTCTAGCCCGGAAGAGAATAAAGGACAAAGTACTTCACTTAATTTTTAGTAGGGGCTGAACCCCTTATATTACTGAACATGGTTACTTTGAAAGTATGTAACATGATCCATGATCTTCCGTTCCACTTACTATGCTTATTTAGAAAATGCTCTCAAAACTCCTTCAAATTCGCTTCAAAGAAAAAATGCGTCTACAAGGAAAAAAATATTCGCAGTTCTGATAATTTCATTATACGTAATTAATTTAGATTCATTAAAATTGATATGAAAACTGAAACTCGATTTCCTCATTTTACTCAACAAATATTAAATTTGGAATTTCTTCCCTCTGTAGAATTAATCAATTTTTAACTAGAATTGTCCATACAGAGTGAAAAAATATGTATTTATAATTTTCGTTGAGTAAAATGGAGAAAGGAATTTTGAGTTTGGGAATTTTACAAAATTTTAAAGATTTTTAGGTATTATAAAGGATTTAAATATTTTTCATGGAATTATAAAGGATTTTAAAAGGATTGTAAGAATTTAAAGAAATTTTTCATTTTTTTAGCGATTTTAAGGGATTTGATTGAAATTTTATAGAATCTCAAAAGATTTTTATGATTTATAAAATATTTTGCAGAATTTTATGGAATTTCAAGAGATTTTCAAGTTTTTCGTGGATTTGTAAAGAATTTTATGAAACTTTGAAAAAATTAAAGAAATTTTGACATTTTTAAAATGATTTAAAGAAATTTAAAGAAGTTTCTAGGAATTTCAAAAGATCTCAGTGAATTTTAAAGGATTTCAATAAGTTTCCAATAACTTTAAGAGATGTTGATGCATTTTAAAAGATTTTAAAGTTCCTCGTTGAATTTTTAAAAAATTTCGTGGAATTGTGAAGGGTTGTTGGAAATTTAAAGAGATTTTTGAGAATTCTAAAAAAATTAGTAAGAATTTAATGGATTTCATGAAATATAAATAAATCTCGGATTTCGTCGAATTTTAATATGTTTCTAGGTATTGGTGGAGTCAAGTTCTAATATAAAAACTCGATTTCTTCATTTCACTCAACAAATATTAAATTTGGAATTTTTTCTCTCTGTAGAATTAATTAATTTTTAACTATAATTGTGCGTACAGAGCGAAAAAATATTTATCTATAATTTTCGTTGAGTAAAATGGAGAATGGAATTTTGAGCTTGGGTCCAACGCCCTTAATGAGTCTACACCACCTGCTGTTTATTCTGTACACGTGTTATGTGTACAAAATTGATCTTTGAATTATTTAATTACTCTTCTTGCAAACGTATTCTTATTAATCGCACGTTGGGTAATTTAAATTTGTAATGCGTCCTTATATCCGGAAGTTTGTTTTAGGAAAGGTTGAAGACTTTATACATATACTTTACACATACACATTCCGTTGAAAATCAATTAATAAACCTGTGGTTAATAAAATGAATAAATATTGGAACTGATTTGTTACAGGTCACGAGAGAGCGGTGAGTCATTATTGAGGGTAGCCTGAGGGTAGAGGAATTCCGACTCGAAGATGCCACTTCCAAAACGGTTGGTGGAACCCGTGCACGTGGCACGGGGCACCATACCCGATGACTTTCCTCTGCCATCGGAATTAGAAGCAGCAACGAACGGAACTTTAGCCAATACCATAAGACAACTTTCGAGCTTATCCAGGCATGCTGAAGACTTGTTCGGTGAACTTGCTAAGGAAGCTCATGGTCTCAGTGACAGGGCCAATTCCTTACAGGCCAGGATAGACAGGCTAGCTGTCAAGGTAACGCAACTTGACAGCAATGTAGAAGAAGGTTCGTATTTGTTCATTTATTTAATTTCAGTGATATCTTCATTTCCACCGAATCTGACGATTTTAAATCCTTTTTTATTATTGTAGTTTCCTTACAAGATATTCACATGAGGAAGGCGTTTAAAAGTTCGGTGGTATTTGATCAGCAAGTAGTCTCTAGGGACACGATGCCCACTGCGATGCTGGAAACTTACCAACTTTGCGATCCTCCGCCACCTTTGGATAAGCTCAACACATATAGGTATTTTTATAAAACTTCATAGTAAACTATTCAACTGGAAACTCACTTTGTTTGCTGAAAATTCAACTATTCCGTTAATATGGAATTCCACAAGTATTTTAATATGAAATTCGAGTAATAGGTCAGGGCCTTTTTGAAAAAAGTTTAGGGTGGCCATTGATCAGGAAAACTGGGAATTATTTGTCCTAAATATGAATAGACAATATATATAATATCATGTATATTTCCTAATAACCGAATGTTTCTTTTCTAGGGACGATGGAAAAGATGGGCTGAAGTTTTACACTGATCCCAATTATTTCTTCGACTTGTGGAGTCAAGAAATGCTCAAAGATACCGAAAAGAAGTTACACGATAAAGGGAAAAAGGTAATCATTGTTGAGATCTTAAAAAACTGCCTTTTGCACACCTCAAAATGCAATCTTGATATCAATCTTACTAGTTTAGATTTTTGAAATATTTTATGGCATTTTCGAGGTTCGCAAATTCTTGATATTGCTTAGCATTATATTTATATTATGTATTAACTAATGACACATATTTTAACTACTCAAACTGTCCCCTTGGTTATAGACCGAGTCTGAATATGCCGAACCGTTCAGAGAGGCAAGTCGATGGTTTGGATCTTTGTAGTTTTTACAACCCCTTTTCAATGTTATTGAATTCTTGATCGTCAATCATTCACTCATAATCGAACTCACCTGTGTGTGACTTTTTCATTAACCGTCTTTTTGCTAATAGAAAATGCTCTAGGTGCTCGCTTTTCAAGTTTGTAGTGTGCTAGGTTAGATAAAGTCACTTTGCATTTTCTTCATGTTTGCCTTTGAAGAAAGAATCTCCTGTATAAATCGACTATCAATTAGTAAATGTTTAAATTCCGGTAATCACTTGGTTTAAACTCGACTTATATAGGAGATATTGAAGTAATATTCGAGTTTATAAAGAATCATGCTGAAAATTAAAATAATCATTGCAAAAATTTTCTACCATACTAGTTCAATTATACCCTTTGCAGTCATCACAGTTAAAATTGTTAAAAATTTAATTAATTAATTAAAATTGTAAAATTGTTCCCTGAAGTTCCTTTGATTTCTTTAGAATCCTTTTAAATTTATTAAATTCTTTTAAATTTCTTTTGAACTTCAATTAATTGAATTTGATTGGAGATAAAGTGTTTTTTAAGCCAAATTTCTTAGTATCTTCATTCTGTTGGTTTAAGTTTGTTTAAATTTTTGGTCACCTGTTTTTCACCTATTTTTATAGAATAAAATGACCTTTTCACCTCGTTTCATAACAATAAGTACTGTGATGACTGCCTTAGAAGTTTGCGTCAGATTTACATTTTTCACAAGTCATTCTTGATCACTAAGATCCTACATAATAGCAAATCGTTTCAGGGTCATATTTTCTCTATCCACATCTCGCACAAAGGAAATGAAAATAGTCATGAATTGTATATCGTTTTCAGGCTTCACAGTCTTTCCCGTATTTTGCTGTTTTAACCTTTTTTTTTTAAAATTAATCTTCGTTTTCCTGTTCTAAAAAACAATTCATTTCTCCCCTTTTTCTCGTTTTTTTTTAAATTTTTCAAATTGAATCCAAAATAGTACTGGTAGTAATTTAATGGAAAATAATTTATTCTTTTATTATTCTCCTCTTTTGTTCACATTATGTGCTGTGAAGTCTGCATTTTGATTGTTTCCATTAAAATCTAAATATTTTCCATCACATTAAACCTTGTATATATCGCACAGAAAAATTACTATTTTTATTTCCTACACATCATTGCTAAGCTGACTATCCAGTGACATGCATGGTTTTAAAAGCAGTTTTACAGTTTGACCTTAATACGTTTTGTTTTTATTTTCTAATCGAGTGTACTATACAGTTTCCCGTTTCACTGGATAGTCGTTGGCTTACTCACCAGTTCAGGAATTAAAGCTTGCCTTTTAATAAACGCATAATGTTTGCCTGAGTAGTGAATTAATTGACAATCAGCTAATGTCGCTTCTTATTTCTTATAGCCACACAAGACTCGGACCGATGGTAGCGGTGGAGGTGGTGGAAGATACAAGAAGCGAGTTAGACAACCGCATAATACAAGAGAAAGACAACGAAGATTGGCTGAAGGTCATGGCGAGTATATTATGCCTCCTCAGGGTGTCCAGTACAGGGCGCCGCATAATATTCCGGATGAGGCGCTGCTGGGTATGGTGATGACGGATCAGAGACCTCCAAGGCCCAATAGCATTGAACTCAGGCGGAGTTATCCGCCCGAGGAACACCAACTCTACAGTCCTCCTACCTCTGATCACTACAGGTCTATTTCTTTAGCATATATACGCTCTCTATATGTTTTTCAATTAATGCTAATAACTTCAACCATTTTTCTCTTTTAACAAACAGGGCAACAAATTACGCAGTCCAAGGTTACGACGATGGATATGGTTCACATTATGGACCTGGTCAAGGACAACCTGGTAGTGAGACTTATCAAAGTCCCAGTGGTCCAGGAACGCCAAGTAGAGGAGGTCGTATCAGACCTTCGCAACCCCCTCCAGCTCCTCCTAGTAATGCTTCCAGCAATTCCACTCCTACCATAGCTTCGGCCAACAACACTCCCACGAGAGGAAGGTCGATGATCACTGCAAGGGATACTCTCCCTCCGCCACCACCTCCTCCTGGTGAAACTATGTCTCCTCCTTCCATGAACGGTGAGTAATATAGAAATATTAAATATATTGTATCTTAGTTTGTTGGAAAATACTGATGAAGTAGTTTGTTTGAATCATTGAAACATTTCTTCTTTTTCTTTCAGGTTCCATACCTTCACACTTACTGAATAGGAACGGAAGTCGGTCCAACAGTCCTTTGCCGAGTCATCACTCAACCCCGACTCCACCGAACCATTTGAATCAGATGGGTGTAGATGAACCAGATCCAGCACCACAGGATTTGCCACCTCCACCTCCTACTCCTGATCCGATACCAGTGAGGCCCAATTCTCCTCCCAGCAATATACCTCCACCTCCACCTCCTCCCCCTCCACCCCCAATTGCCAATGGACCGACTCCGCCCATGCCGTTAACTAACGGTGACATTGCCAAAATGATCATAAATAATCCGCCAAAACTAAGACCTCTGAAGAATATGATTGACGGGGAAATCAGAAAAACTCATTCCAACATTCCTCTGGTAGATCCTAGAAACGACCTTCTCAAGGCGATCAGAGACGGTAATTATTTGTTCTTCTCATCTAGGGTAGAACTTAGAGTTTTGAAATTTTTGAGAACGAAAAATAGGAAAATATCCTCGGGATCTTTTTTAAGAATAATCTTGGTTGTGAAAATTTTGCGAGGATGTTTCATTTTGATTTATAGTTTTACAATAAAATTTCAATATAATTTTTTTTAATGATTATTTTCCTTCCAGGGATTAAATTACGAAAAGTAGAAAAGATTGAGCAGAAGGAGGTTGAGCGTGTGAATGCGCTGAATGATGTAGCGTCCATATTGGCTCGTCGTGTGGCGGTTGAATTTAGCGACAGTGACACAGCTTCGGAGAGTGAATGTGACAGCGAAGGATGGGGTGAGCAAGAAACAAGCGTCGCGTGACCTACCTCACTTCCTTCAAAAGCTACTATCTCTTAGATGAACGATTGATGCATCTTTTGCTTCGACATTGTGGAAGCTTCATTTTCTTTCGTCATCGAACCAACAAATCTGCATATCGCGAGTTCTGGTGACTGTTTGCTACGTGTGTGTACCAAAGTTTAGCAAAGAACATTTATCAGATTGTTTTATATCTATATAGTTACATATCACACACGTACAAAAAGTACTCGCGGCAGGAAACAATTCTTTGGTACAATTTCTAGCATTTTTTATATTTACTCTAAATTGTTTTATTTTCTACATATTATTCTTATTTTGAACTGTGCTGAGAGATTTAACAGGAGTTGGTTCTTTCGTGAGATCTTCTGAAAATCAATTTGGTATATATATATATAATTTTTTTTGATTGTGGTTGATTTTAATAAAGTATTTACTAAAATTGATCCTCTCTAAATTCTTAATTCTATATTTTAAATTTGAACTAGAATTATGATAATTTTCTGACGATATCTTAATCTTCAATTATTTTATTTTAATCTCAAAAAGAATCTGACCATAAAAACTACTTTCATAAACTGGAAGTCTTGAAGAGAGTCTTCTTAAAATTCGACACTATTTAGGAAACTTCTAATTTATAGAAGTCGTTTTTACAATTAAATTTTTTTTAAATCTAAAGTGAAAATTTTTCAAGATTATTTCGAAATTTCTAATAAGGAGTAAAAGGCGTCAATTGACGGAAGCTCACGATTTACATACAGCCATGAATTTCTGATGCTCGTCAATATTTATCCTAAAAGTCATGTTTTAGCCTTGATGTGGTTGCGCAGGGAAAAATGCGAAGATGAAACGCACAGAAAGACATGCACCTCGCTTTCCGAAATATCGTTCGGTGTTATCGCTAAGAATTAATAAAAAAAATACATTTTTGGCACATTCCCTAATGCTACTCTGGTAAAAAAAATCTGCACGAAATGTAATAAACATTATATTACATTTTATACAGATTTTTCTACCAATGATGAGCATGACTATAGTCGACGAAACTTTCTTTCAAACTATTCGTTTAATTGTTGATGATAATTAGGAAAGTAATCTACTCGTGTATAGATAAATGCTTTGCACATTAAATGTCTACGTGTGAGCCAAGCCAAAATGTTCGACGAATTCGAATAGTAGTGACACAAATTGATATCGAAAATATCAATATTATTTTACTGATGATGATGATTATCATACCCAGTGTATCAATGTCGTAAATATAAAAAATTATTCATTTTTCCTCTCTATATCGAATATAAAAAATTTGGAAAATACTTCAATATTTTCATGCAGAATATATTGATATTTTCGCTTCGATATTGAATCACTATCGAAAAGTTGAACTCGATGAAGGGATTGGTATTTCAATCCGGAAAGTATGTGTATGTTATGTACCTAAACGGAAAACAGGAAACAGGAAAAGGACGCGAACTTCCTTGTCCTGTCTCTTGCGATGGCGAAACGAAGATTTGTGAAACGAAGATCCGTTTTGCTCCGTTGTTTTGAGAATGAGTCGAAAACCAAAATACTCCATTACGTGTAAAATGTAACGACGATGTAATTACGGATTACGTAAGAAGAATATTTTTTAGGCTTTAGGTAAAGGGAGAATGAAAGAAGGAAAACATAATTGTGATTTATTATGTTGATGGAGTACGGCGATAATGAATAATATAAAATATATAAATGAAAAAATATAATAAGGTTACGCATAATGTATGTGTTCGATTAAAATTAATATAAAAAGATGCGACGATAGAATCGATAAAATACAGGGCTTTGTCATTTAAAAGATTCTGCATCGAATCAATTGCCTTGCAGTTATCACAGCATTTCAATTGCATTTACCTTTTTTCATATATTTTGCATTTTTTCGCCTATTACTTAAACTCCTCTTTAATTCTCTTCAATTCTTTTGAATTTATCCTGAATTTTAACTGGAATTTATGACTAATTGCAGATGCAATTTTTTTTCGTCCAATTTTTTAGTATCTTGGTTCTGTTTATTTAAGTTTGTTTGAATTTTTTGTTACCTATTTCTCAACTATTTTAATAAAAAGGACTTTAAGTAAATTTAAAGTGTGTCGCTGCATGAAAAGGGATTTTTATGATTTGTAAAAGATTTCGTGGCATTTAAAACAGATTTTAAAATTTGAATAATTTCAGAGAATTCTACTTGAATTAAATCATTTTTTCACTTTTTTAATGACAGTAGGTACTGTGATGACTGGCACTGCGTACAATGAATATTTATCGTCAGGAAGTACAGCTTTGAAAATCTAGGCACGATAGCGACTTTATTTAGAAAGGCAGTCGGAATAGAATCTCCTATGGAGATTCGCGCTTCGTTCGCTGCGCTTCCAAATGTTTTCTCTTTGGCTCATTTGAATTTATTCTAAAAATTCTGTATAAAGGAAGATGTTCAGCGCTGATGTAAATGTGAAATTATATTTCAATGAGCTTGCATTAAAGAAATTTTGAAGAACTTGGGAAGTATGTCTTTTTTGGAAAGCTGGAATTGATTGAGATATTTTGCATTTATGTTTCGCAGAGAACTACATTTGCCAGAATAATTGTAGTTCTTCAGCAACGACACGTGTACATTTATTAATTTTTAATTGTAGCCGATCGCTATTATGATAATATAATTGTAAAACAATAATCGACGACACTTTTCTGTACTATGTTTATATATATATATTAATTATTATTATATATATTA
>UCOH01010918.1:0-36472 GCA_900474275.1 Synergus japonicus
ATACTTTGATTTTTCTTTTTATTATTATCATCTCCAGAAGTGACATTAACGAAATCAGCAGATAATTTTTCTGGCTTGAATAAAACATCTCTACTCAAAACTACATTTTTCAAATGTGGAACATACACACGATATCCTTTGCAATCTTCATGATAACCAACTAGATAACCCTTTACATTTTTCTTCTCAAGTTTTTTTTCTTTTTTCTTGTGGTATATGTACAAAACATTCTGTCCCGAAAATTTTAAGATGATTAATATTCGACTCTTTTCCATACCATGATTCATAAGGGGTTTTATTATCATTTCTCGTTGGACCTGTTCGATTAATTACATAAACAGCAGTATTCATCGCTTCTGCCCACAAAAAGGAAGGTAAATTCGGATTTGAATGAATCATCGATCTAGCAGCCTCAAGAATTATTATATTCTCGCGTTCCGCGCCTCCATTTTGTTCAGGCGTATATGGAATATTTACTGTATGCTTGATACCTTTACTTTTCAAAAAGATCTCAACCTCATTATTTATATATTCTTTACCACCGTCACTGTGAATTTCGTTGATAGAATTCTCAAACTGATTCTCAATACCCAAACAAAAAGTTTTCAATTTCTCAATTACTTATGACTTATGTCTAATGAAATGAATTTCTCGATAATTTGAAAAATCGTCTTTGAAAGTAACAAAATATAACTTTCTACCCAGTGATTCTACTTCCATTGGATCACAAACATCCGTATAAATTATTTCACGAGCCCTAGTTGCCCTGTCAATTTTCTTATGGAAAGTTAATCTATGTTGGTTGCCGTAAGCACACCCTTCACAAAAGAAATTATCATTCGAAAATTTGATATTCAAATTATTTAAGAAATTACGTACATGCTGAACATTCTGATGACAAAGCCGTTCATGCCACAATTGCAAAGTGTTATATTTATCCTGATTTGATTCAACGACTTGCCTAGTCAAGTTACATTCTTTCGGTTCTAAAACATATAAATGCAATTTGAACAAATTTCCATATTCGGATCCTGTTGCAATTATTTCATTTTTATGTTTAAGAAAACATTTTGTTCCATTATTTGTTATAAGACAATCCCGCACATTTAACAGAGAATAGATTATGAACGACTTTCGGAACGAACAATACATTATACATGGTACCTACTATTCGCTTTTCATTAACGTGCAGTTCTACATTAATATTACCCTTACCATAAGCATACATAGTCGTACCATTTCCATTTCCTACACGCACTGGCTCTGGGAATTTCTCGAACGTTGAATACCAGTCTCGTCGTTTCGATATATGATCTGTCGCTCCTGAGTCGATTACCCAAATATCGTCTTGTTCGTCATCTCTGCTTACTATCAGTGCTACCCTCGATGAGTCATTCCTTCCCTGTCCATCTGGTGCTCGTTGCTCCGAACGATCGTGCTTGTTCTGAAAGCAATTATTGCTCTTATGGCCTTTTTTCTTGCATATGTAGCATCTGAAACAATCCTTTTTCAAGTGTCCTGGTCTTCCACAGTTGAAACAACTTGGTTCCAGCGAATAATGCTGTCGTAGTCTCATGAATCTCTTCTTGATCTTGTAAGCGTAATTCCTCAGCCATTAATCGCGCAGTCAAGTTTTCAAAATTTCTCTTTTTATCTTCCACTGAGTCCCAGGCACTATGAAAATGATTGAATTTCTTAGCCAGTGAAGACAAAATGCGAGTTATAAACATGCTCTCTGGTATTTCACTCCCAAGGTTCTTCATTTTGTTCGATAATAATTCCAATTTCGATAAATTGTAGGCAACACTTTCACTTTCAGTCCACTTATAATCAAAAAACTGTTTTTGAACGGCCGATAAATTTTCATCTAATTTCATATCATATATTGAGTTCAGTTTCAACCACATTTCTCTTGCAGTAGAGCAGCTCATGATCAATTCCATAGGTTTCTTTTCTACTGTAGTCACAATCAATTTTCTTGCATTCTTATCTGCCTTCAAAAACTTTTTTAAATTAGCATCATGGTTAATTGAGCTTGGTTCTGGACGAACCAATGATCCTTCACAAACAGCCAACACATCATCATCATCTTCCAGTAATGTATGAATCACGAACTTCCACTGATGCCAATTTTCTTTATCACGCAGCCGCTCAATCTTCAAATTTGCTGCAGCCATTTTGCTTCGTTTTTTTACAAAAAATAACTTTGTATACTTGCACTCGATTTTTACACTGCACTATACACTCAAGAAGGCATCTGGGCCCATAACCTGTTGTAAAAATTAATTGTTTTAAATAAGAAAAACAATGTGTGTAATGTACAGGCACAAGAATTTTATTTAGTAACAAGTATATATTCAAGTGTACTTGCTCGAAAGGGACAAACTGACCAACTAAACTAAGGCGGAGAGCGTCCGTCCTTTTATACCTGCGTTTTATTACTTTAAACCTAATTGCTCAGTACACCTGGTGTTTACACAATTTAAGAAATTCCGAACTTTCTAGATACAGATGCATTCTCGAACCTTCTAGATATAGACGCATTCTCGAACTTTCTAGATGTAGCGTTTTCGAGTTGATTTTCCAAAACAGTTAGTACAATTGTCTCTCTGAAAAGGCAGCACCTGTCGGACGTTACAATTTGTGGGAGAATTGAAATTTCCTAAATTTAACTATGAGAAATATATAAATAAAATATGATTAATTTATTAACGACTAGTTGAAATAAGAGAGAGATTGGTAATTGAAGGACATTTCTTAATGACTCGACCTGATTAAGTATGTAATAAATTATATGTCAAAGAGACATTATTTCAGGTACAGGAAACTAATTTTAATCTCGAAAGGATGTATATGAGCCATTCCATACAAAATTTACAATCAAAATTTTTTTTCGGGCGAAATATTTTTTTTGGTATTTTTTGGTCGAAAATATTGTATACGAATTTTTTTATTTCGACATGATATTTAAAATTTCGGAGTTGTGACTTTTCAAACTTTTCACGCTCGAAAAATCTACCTTTAAATATTTGCGAATAAAATAAAAATATTCGACTTAAAAAATAAGTGGCTGCAGTAAAATTTAGGATTTTCTCTTAGCTTTTCAATAAGCATTACAAGAAATTCATTAGACCAATTTTTTATAAAAATATGGCTTATTTTTATAAACAAATAATTTTTTTCAACTTTGGAACTAATTTTTTTTTATTGTAAAATTTATTTTAGACACTTTAGTCACTACTCCCAAAATTTGGGAATGGACCGTTGAAAATTTTATCTGTAATAAAAGCTCGAACCACGCGCGATCGGCCGATCGTACTTGCTTCAATGCATGGTGCAACTTGTCGCGCCCTTGTATTGCGCTCCACGCGTGAAGTCATTGTCCTCTGTGTGCTTTTTAGAAGTGTTGAGCAAAAATTTTTCTAACATGTCAGAATCAAAATTTAAACATGTGTGTTGTCATCCCTTCAACAAAGAACATCATACTGGTAAAGAACAGAAAAAAAATTTGCATCGTGTTTCTTCTTCGTCGCTTGAAAAATTAGATTGTTTAAAACCTGACGATGTTTTGTGTCCACCGTGTAGAAAAAAAGTGGCGGAAATCCCTAAAAATCTTCGTGAGTAATTCAATTATTTTTCTTATTGAATTATATTTTTTTTATCAGATTTTTCCATTTAAAATTTATGTTGCTTTTTCAATAAATTAGACGTGGACGTTAATCTTGTTAGTTGTGACAGATGTGAATCTGATCATTCTGATGAAGAAGAGGTGTTACGAACGGTTGTGAGTAGTTCATTTACCTAACAATAAATAATATTTTAACGTGCATTATTAACACGGGTAGTGGAGTCTGATCTCTGTCTTCTTTGTTTCAAGACGTTTCTGTCATTTATCTTACTAACACTGTGTTAGGGTTGACTAAATTTCTTTAAATTTTAGAAACTAATTAGGAATTTATTTCCTAATGCCCTTAGAAAAAGAGGGAATTTGTCCCTTGTCCTTTATTTGGACTCACTTCCACTTCGATTACACTTCAAACATTACTCGCGGACGAACAGAATTGGAAGAACTGCATTTCGAGATAATATTCTAATTCATTTAAGAAAACAAACACTTTTCCATTTATTAGTTTTATTATTTGATTTTACGTCAACTTTAGAATGACAAAAAGGAAAAGATATCAAAAATAACAAAGCTAAAGTGTGACGGGCTGGATTCGCGAACCGAGAGGTTTACTTGACGCTACCTGTGGATAGGTCGTTGAGAATCTGCGCTAGCACTTAGCACCTTCGTTTCCACATTATATTATTCACAATTAATTAAGTGGGGCAGAACTACTTTTGTGGTACTTGTGCTCACCTGCAGGCGGCAACTCGGCCGAAAACTGCAGAATTGCATTTCCCACGCTTTTATTGTGTTAATCCGCGTCGCCGGATCAACATGATACTTGATGACCTTCTGATTTACTAAATTCTCAAATTCTCTAAACCTTACTACTTTTCCAATTTAAAATGATTTGGGAATTTATAGCCCTTTTCATTGTCTCTCAATAATTGTAGATGTTTAAGTAAATTGGCTAAATTAATATATTCAGTTTTAAAGGTTTTTGTAACACTAAATAATCAATATTTTGAAGTTCATGAATAATCCTCATTATTATTAATTTAAAAGTTATAGAGAATTAGACAATTAACAAAGAAACATCAATATTTATTATTATTGTTGATTAATTTTGCATTTATTGCAAATAATTTTTGTTAGAATTAATTCAAAGGATATTTTTGTATTAAAAAAAAAGAGTCTAATGTTTAGTGTTTAATGTTTGGTGTTTAGATTTCTTGGAGTGTAATTAACATTTTATAGTTTACGTGCATCTTTACATGAATGGTAGTCAAAATCATACTGCTCACATTAAGCACACACGCCTTCATACATCATTCTAAAAATTTTAAATTTTTCAAAATTGTACGTTACAAGAGGACGATTGTTATTCATTATATTCTGGCAATTCAGACGTAAGAATAATTAATAAAATTATTTATAAATAATTTTATGAATTATTATTATTATTTATCATTATTATTATTATTTATTATTATTATCATCAGAATGATCAGATTCACATATGTCACCACTAACAAGATTAACGTCCACGTCTAATTTATTGAAAAAGCAACATAAATTTTAAATGCAAAATCTGATAAAAAAAATATAATTCAATAAGAAAAATAATTGAATTACGCACGAAGATTTTTAGGGATTTTCGCCACTTTTTTTCTACACGGTGGACACAAAACATCGTCAGGTTTTAAACAATCTAATTTTTCAAGCGACGAAGAAGAAACAGGACGCAAATTTTTTTTCTGTTCTTTTCCAGTATGATGTTCTTTGTTGAAGCGATTACAACACACAGAGGAAAATGACTTCACGCGTGGAGCGCAATACAAGGGCGCGACAAGTTGCACCAAGCATTGAAGCAAGTACGATTGGCCGATCGCGCGTGGTTCGAGCGCGAGAGCTAAAGTTCAAAAATTTATTACAGATAAAATTTTCAACGGTCCATTCCCAAATTTTGGGAGTAGTGACTAAAGTGTCTAAAGTAAATTTTACAATAAAAAAAAATTAGTTCCAAAGTTGAAAAAAATTATTTGTTTATAAAAATAAGCCATATTTTTATAAAAAATTGGTCTAATGAATTTCTTGTAATGCTTATTGAAAAGCTAAGAGAAAATCCTAAATTTTACTGCAGCCACTTATTTTTTAAGTCGAATATTTTTATTTTATTCGCAAATATTTAAAGGTAGATTTTTCGAGCGTGAAAAGTTTGAAACTGTCATTAAGAAGACGTTCCGTCGAGCGAAAAGACTAGTAGTCTCGAGCGCTGTCGGTGCGACGTTTTACTTTTTATTTAATTTCGAAAGATAAAGACTTAAGCTTTATTTTGAGACCAAAAAAAATACATGCTTTTTTTCTGCAAAAGTCAAAACTATTTTGATTTTCAAAAAAACCGGTCAAACTTTAAATTAAAAAAAAATGATTATAACCATTCGATAGATCAGGAAAAAAGCTATCAAAAATATCTGGGCCAAATTTTGTATATTTCATAGGAAAGGAGCTTAGTTCCTTCAAAATAGCACGAAACAGCACAAAATCGAAAAAATTCGAAAAATTCCCCCTCCCCTCTCTCGGTCAATTTTTATCTAATCGAAAAAATCTTTTTCCTCTAAAGTTGTACCTAGTAAGACTATACTTTAAACAAGTTTGAGGTCGAACAGACGAATTCAAATTCTGAGAGTGGTACACTTGAAGAATAATGCCCCGTATGCTAAATCAAGTTTCGCACACGGCGTGTTAAAAAGTACATTTCGATTCATGTGTGAGAAGGTGATTTTAGCCTTGTGTGACCTTTTGACAAATTAGAAAGAGTGGAAGAGTAGGAATTTCTTCTTATATTAAAAATTATTATTTCAAATAAATAATCCTTGTTAAAAAAAAATATATTTAATGAGCACAAAAGTTGATACAACTTCACAACTTGTTTTATAACTGTCCTCCTCGTTTTCAAACGGAGAAAAACAAAATTGGAAAATATTTAAAAATAAATTTGCGTTACGTAACGACAAAAATTTAGAATTCCTCGAATTCTTGGAAAAACCATTTTTTAAACAAATAGAATTTATTCGAACAAATAAAAACTAATTTTTAAATGTTAAATGTTAATTGTTTAAATAATTGAAAATTAATTAAAAATTGTTAAACAATATTCCATTAGACCAATAGTAGTAATTTTTATAAAGAAAAACGTATTTTTGAAAAAAAAATTATTTAAACAAATGGCATTTTTTAAATAATTAAAAATGAATTAACCAATGTTGATAAATATTCCACTTGACTAATAGAAATAATTTTTATTTTAAAAAAACGAGAATAAAGCGCACAGAAGGCCGGTTTTATGTAAAATTGACATTTTTGGTTTTAAGGGTAGTTTTCAAAGCATCACCGTGGGGGTGTCTTAGGTATGACAAATACATATGTGTGGTACATGAAATTCTTTGTTGGATAGACCTCAACAAGCCTCCATAATCTCCCGTAACATTTTTCGAAACCCTGAAAAATTATTCCAAAAACTCCAAAAAGTGATTTTTCCCCAAACAATTTACATGGGTTAAATATGACCTTTCTTTTTTCGGATTTCTAATCAAATTGGTGGGATCAAGATTCTCCAGAAAAAAATGCTTTTTGAACCACCCTAATGCACATGTTTTTCTTCGATCTGCTGGGCGCCTTCATCTTTTTAATGTGTTCTCCAATTTTTTAATCAAAGTTGCTTCAGCTTCTCGTCTTGCATTTATCATAACATATTAAGCGTCTATTAAGGTTTTCGTTAGAAACACAATAAGTATTCCTATTGCTCTTAATTTCAGGCTTACGTCGATCTTGTCAAAGCTTGGGGATGGAAAAGCTTTACTATTATATATGAAAATAATGAAGGATTAGTGCGTCTACAGGAACTTCTTAAAGCTCATGGTCCAAGCGAATTTCCTATTACTGTCAGACAACTCGGAGAAGGCCCAAACCATCGGTAAGTTACTGAATAAAATTCGAATTATCATTTTAAATAAATAGTACTAGAACATCACACCGCGCTTCGCGCGCCTATATAATTACTTCAAGTTACGCACTTGTGATGATCCCACGTGACCATCTCTCCACCAATCAGATCACGAATAAACTGCGGTCACTCGACAGGTCATCTATTTTTTAAGAAAGGATATTACGTGACAAGGGGCGAAATGCGACAATTTCATGAGTGTGAAGTTCACACTATTTTTCATAAAATCAATTGAAAATTCGACTTTCGATGCCTTCTATTCAGTTATTTTTTACTTTCAACACGCTATGAAGGCATCGAAAGTCTAATTTTCAATTTTGATGTTATGAAAATTATTTTGTAGAATTCTTCAGTTTTCCTAACAATAGTATAGTATATTACGAGGGCAGCAAGTGTGAAATTTCTCTACTGCGCGCCATGATGCTCTTGCCTTCGCTTTAGGCATCACATCGCGCAGTTCAGGGCTTTAAACCTCTTGCCCGTATGGTGTATACTTTTTTTTACATGCTACCGAAAATACGTTCACAAATTACATTTATCATTATTATAAAGAATATAACTACGTTCCAGCAGACAGCCCGTTGCACTGCCATGTTTCACTTTTGTTCCTCACTTCAGCGCCTCTTTAGTTTATTCACAAAACTTAGTTACTTTCTGCCTAGCGGGTCTGCCCGAACACAAGCGGAGCGAGTGCTACTGGTCCGGGGTAGACATCTAATATGAAAAGCCAAATATAATGACACTTTATGTCCATAGAGTCATCAGATTTTATTTCTTTAATTAATTTTTAGTTAATATCACTTTTTATATATTATATTTAATGATACATAAAAACACATAGATTCAGAGCAAGCAGCTTTGAGGTTATACGTAAAAACAATAGTGACAGCGGTTAGCGCGGTTAGCGACTCTACTGATGGTGGCACTAGCGTATAGTATTAAGGGAGAGTGGGGAGATATGAGAATGTGGGGACAAATGAGACACTCAATTTTCTCGAAACTTATACCTCTTTCATGATCGGTATTTTTAGAAATCATAAAAAAAATGATTTTAACGAAAACTCCTATTTGAGGCGAAACAAACCAGTGTTTTGGGACCCGATCAGCCACTCCTGTCATTAAAGAAACCAAACCTATCTCATCGTTCGGTGACTGAATAATAAGGATCATAATAAGGATGATGAATAATAAAACTTTTAAAAAGTATATGAGAAGAAAGATAAATGCAATCAGCAAATTAACAAATCAATAAATACTGTAAGTGTTGTGCAATCTAAGTTCTAAACTGTATAAATTCGATCTCTTCATTTTGCTTAACGAATATTACAATAGAATATTCGTTCGCTCTGTACTCTATTGAAAAATCCTAACCTAAGAAGTAAATCTCTTAATTTTATTTAACAAATATTAGCATTAGTTTTCTTTTTCTCTCAATGTACACTTTTTTCAATAGAAGTGTGATGATATATTCTATTTCTAAAATACTACTACCCTATTGAAAAATCCTATATAGGATCCTATATAAGATCCTATTTAGGAAGCTATGTAGGATCCTATGTAAGATTCTGCATAAGTTCCTATATAGGATCCTATATAGGATTCTATATAGGATTTTGACATATGATCTTATGTAGGTTCCTACGTAGAATTTAATTTTTTTATGATGTTGACAAGATATTTTCACGTTATTCATCTTCAGCCAAGTAAAAAAAAATATTGAAATATTTTTCTAACATGTTTAAAATATAGTCTGATTTTTGTGATATATATATAATACAGAAATGTTATATTATAATAATATGAGGTACATACATGTAAGAAACTTTTAGTTAGGTACAAGTAGAATTTTTTATCAGTTTATTATCGACAACAAATAAGTTTTACACCAGTCTCTTATGTATTTAAGACACATAAGTCAACTTCAGAAAATATTTTGAGATACAAAATAAAACTGTTACGCGAAAATATTAATATAAATTCAAAATTAAGGATTAACTTGTAAGTC
The DNA here is from genome assembly GCA_900474275.1 of Synergus japonicus. Lineage (NCBI taxonomy): Eukaryota > Metazoa > Arthropoda > Insecta > Hymenoptera > Cynipidae > Synergus > Synergus japonicus. Next base: position 9,619 of record UCOH01010918.1, read on the forward strand.
ATTATTTTTCCTTCTCTTTCCTTAGGACTTTACGATGGAAAAGCATATCGTGATGTTTTAAAAAGTTTGAATGACTTTGACAAACACCATTACTTCACACTAATATTTAACACTGACAGAGCACCTTTATTTAAAAGTTTAGCATTCTCTATTTGGCCAATAGAGAATTAAGAAAAATATAAGTTTAGTACAGCGCAAAACTATTGTCAGAACGCTTATTTTTCTTATCACCAGAAATATAAAGGCATCCATTTTTCACCATTTTTGTAAATGAACGTGATTTTTCAATTGACAATCCCAATTTTTCTACCCATAACATATCTACCTTAGAACCAATTCCGAAATATCGACATTTAGTAATGTTCATTATTTGTTGAATGAGAGTAGTTCAAACGTCAGAACAAAATTTTTTCACAACTGTTGAAGCACTTGGATAAATGCGTTCTTTCAAAATTAACATACCATATTGTAAATTAATACTTCGACAAATTTGATGGTGAACTCCTTTAGCAGAATGGATTACTTTTAGCAAATAACCATTTGCTGATTCAAAACCAAAAGCATCCTGAGACCACAATGGTCCCCAATCAAGAACACTTTTAGACACATGCAATAATGAATGGACATTATAAGTCATGGCTGCCTTTGTGTACAAAATTTCTGAGCGAGCCACAAATTCATGCAATAATTCATCAGAAATATTTAATTCTGAGATTGAAATATCTGTCTTTAACAAGATGTACAGAGCTTCTACGAGTAGAGTCCAATGCATCCATAATTCTGGTTTTAAAATGAACTTGAGGATTGGCAAACTGTAAAATAATAGCCAGTTCTCCCAATCCCGAGCTTTCCAAAACTTTTTGTCTGAAAAAGGGCGAGATAATCTGACTAACTGATCAGGAGCTTATATTCTAGTTAAAAGTTGATCTACTTGAGTTATACTGCTTTTGGGTAATAAACTTGCTTTTCCTTTCTTTCCAAATAACATTTTTGCAAATTGTTTTGCAATCCCAGAAAAGCAATGCAATCGCTCTGTTATACAACCATTAATTATATCGAAATGCAGTAAATTGATTAAAGGAGACGGATTTTTAACTCCAAATACTGGTTTGGGACTTACGGTAGCTTTTTTCATATGCTTTATGGTGTCACTTTTATTTCTTGCTTTTGTCACTTCATGACAATAACCGTTCAGTACCCCGTCACACGCCGTAAAAATAATGGCATTTTTTCCCGCCTAAAATAAGATCCGGAATTGAAAAATTACCCACCATCAGTGCATTTTACTTCTCCGCAACTGTCTCACTATTACTGCTATCACTACCTACATTTAGAACAATCTTTCTTTCACACTTCTCAAAGTGTCAAAACCAGCAGGGAATTTCAATTTCTAGACTGATTGACACCCTACTTTCCATATGAAAAAATTATGCATAAAAATAATATTAAACATAATTTATATATAAAATATGTAGGAAAAATATATATGGGTCATTCCACGAGATATTTACCTCTAAAGAATAAATTCGTCTTCAGTATTGTTTTTTCTATTCTACAAACATAATAAACTGACATGTATTTTTTTATTTTGATATCATATGCGAAATTGTAGAGATATTAATTTTTAAAGACACGAAATCGGAAAAAGTACTTTTTTTCAAATTTTTATTGCTTCTAAACTATTCTGTAGAAAATAATGGTATCTACTGAAAAAGTTGATGATTGCTTGTCCCTTTCGAGTACCTTTTAATGCAATAAAATAATTTGTTTATTTATATGAAAAATTTGCAATTGTTATAAACAAATGGTATTTTCTCAGAATGGTTTTTTAGCGAAGTTTATTTAATTTGGTTCAAATTTACATGATAGTCTGCAACAGTTCTGATAAAAATTTCAGAATGGTGCGGCAAATAGTTTTCGAGATATGTTCGATTATGTAGTCTCGCGTCAGCTACGACTGTCGCGTTGAGCTGAATGTATTGTGCGCCGCCCGCCTCGAGTGCGAGGCGTCGTGTAGTTGGAAAAGAATCAATTCTTGTATTGGTCGAAAAAATCGAAATTTTTTTATTGCATTTTCTTAAAGTACATTCTTTTATCATTATTTTCTCCAAATTTCAGAGAGATTTGAGCACTAGAACCTAAGTTACAGCTATCAACATCGTGCTACCTCCAAGTGCGCTACCTACAAGTATTCAAAACTTTAAACGCGATTATCTCGGAATATGATTTTTCAGAAAGGGTCGTTGCGGTGTCCACGATTTCTCAAAAACCATGTCACCTATTAATCTAATTTTTTCAAACTATTTTATAATAATATTATCTCATACTTGGACGAAAGTAATTCCCATTTGAAAGAAAACATTTTTTTTTGGGATTGAAAAAACTGAATTTCCAAACCCCAAAAAATCGATTTTTTCAGAAAATTCATCACCATTTTTGCAAAAATACATATTTCAACAAATCCTTCGTCCAAGTAGAGTAAAATTATATAAACTAAAGAAAGCTGATGGTTACATTGATTGCAGTTGATCCATTTTCGACTTATCATGGACACCGTGAAGGGTGTTTGAAAAAAGGTGTTTTGGCTCAACGGGCGTAGTGCCTACAAATGTCAATATTTTTCAGTCCAATTTGGAATAAAATATTTTCAAATATGTACAAATAGATGCGTAGTGGTTTGTTCTAAAATTTAAAATTTACCGACTTTGCCAAAAAAATTCGTGAAAAAGCCCTTTTTTCCAATAATAAGTGTATATAACCCCTTAATTGCAGTTGCACTTGCCAAAGGTGTGAAGTGCATTTCTTTGAAACGCGGATCTAAAATCCTGAAAGCAGCTATTATCTCACTAGTTTCTACCTGGTTGAATCTAGATAAAACTGAATTTTTCATAAGGTCAACCAAAACAAGTGGGATAGGTGTTTTTAGCGTCTTTCGAAGACGCCGGAATACTTAAGAGAACTGAAGCTATTTCCTTCGAAAGTAAAATAAATCTTTGTAGCATATTGTTCAATAGTTGAATGTTTAAAATAGGTTACTATTTTTTCACAGTCATACACAGAGTAGATGCATCAGGGAAATTCAGCGTATCAGTAACAAATACAACAATTTTCCGTTCTTCTATATTCCATTTAGCTAAGATCTGTCAAATGCACTTCCCTATTACCACAGCAGTATGTCGTTCATATAGCTCTGTTACACCAAGTGTAGTGGATTGGAGTTCCCCATCATTGATTTAATGTGCTGTTAAACCTAAGTAGCTTACAGAGTTGTGAGTATCGGTCCAGATATCACAAATTATTGAAAAATGTTTAATCTCATCAAACTTTTGCTTAACGCATATTGACGGCACATTAGTTTTCATTAGATACCTGAACCCTTCATTATCAACGGTCTGAAGCGGTAAATAATCCTTGGAAATCATAAACAAGATGGCATTGGTAATTTCCCCTGCTTTCGTACCTCCATCTGAAAAGATTAATTTTAGTCAATTGTAAATGCAGATTACATATAAGGATGAGAAATAGATTTACTTCGTTTCACACTTAAACCAAATTTGACATACAATCACAAAAGATTGTATGTATATGTATTGTATTGTACATGTAATTTATACAGGACAGGAGTAAAACGTTGGAAAGCTGTCATGAAAAGAGAATCATATGTATCATGCGGTTATATGTTGTATAAAAATGAAACTTTCAACTAAGAAAGTGTAAATAAATACACCTTAAGTGAAAACATCTATGTAAAATACTTTTTAATAATTCTGTACTTACCGGACATAAAATACTCAATATAACCTGAAAATGAGCAGATGTAAGCATTGTAAGAAGAAACCAACAATACATTGAGAATAGCTACTGACCTTCGAGTAGCTAATGACAGTGTAGTGGAATAAAGACTCCTTCACAGCTCATTAGATCGGTGGCACATATGACATAACGCAGGCTGCCGTCCCATGGTTTCGGAATGCGTTGCGTTTTTGCGCAAAACCACGAGAATGAGAGAGATAGTAGTAATAATGCGTCTCTCGCACCCTCGTGGTTTTGCGCAAAAACGTAACGCATTCTGGATCCATGGGACGCGACACCCTTATGCACGTTGCACGATACATAAAGTTTTTCACCAATCACAGTTCTCTATTTCCAATCGTTATAGGAAGAATTGATTGGTCGAGATTGAGAACTTTATACGTTGTGTACAATGCGCTATAAAGGAAATTGCAGACGACCCAACAAGAAAGAAAAAAAAAGAATCGGTTTTTCGATTCTAAGGGTAAAGAATCGATTCTCAAGAAAATCGAACAACAAAGAATCGAATCTTATAACCAAAAAAATCGATTTTCTAAAGAATCGAATCGGAATCGCACATCCCTATCGTGTACCTCTGAAAATGTTGGTATGGATTCATAATCAAGCTCTACCAACTCTTATGGACGATCGTGCAGAAAGATACACAGATTCTTACAAATATATACAAAGGGAAGTTGAATGTTTCATCGTCCGATGGCGCAACTGTCAACCCTCCCCGTGTAGGGTTAAAGGTTGTAACCTACGGATATGGCTGTTAAGCCATCTATATCTTCTCTCTCATATTTTTCGTCCCAGGTCCGTTCACTGGACTCATCAGTAAGTCAGTGTGAACGGGCCTTGCCTTACACACAGGGAAGGAGATTTTCTTAGATGCCGGGAATCGAACCCGGGTAGTCTAGCTTCTCAGCGTAGAACATTGTCGCTGAGCCATGCTGTAGAAACGATGGTAATGGAAGGGGGAACATAGCCATTCTGCAGGCTGGCTAGTCCCCACACCCGCATTTCACATTTATTATCAATACCAGCGACTCTCTGGTATTGATCATCTAACATAAAGTCCTATCGCTCACTCTCTTCTTACTACCAATTCATGATAGCATAATGTGTCATTTCAAATTTTATAAAATTTTGACATTTGAGGACCTGGATCGAAAAAGTCACTCAGCGCTCGAGATCGAGTAAAACTATTGTCCAAACGTTTCGGTGGACTGAAATTTTGAAGTCAAAAAAATTTAATTTAATAATATTTTTTCTTGTATAGAATGAAAAAAACGGGACTTTTTTCTATTTAAAGTTTTTTTTTCGATGAAAATGGAATAATAGTTTTACTCGATCTCGAGCGTTGAGTGACTTTTTCGATCCAGGCCCTCATTTATTGTGTCAAATTCAAATGTAAAAAATAATATAATTCAAATTTTAAAAAATGTCAAGTGGAGACACGCAGAAGTGCGCTGTTCCGCAATGCAAATCATCTCGTTATATATCGTCTCATCGTTTTTCTAAAAATGAGAAAAGGTGTTTAGAATGGATGAAAGCTGTGGAAAGTCCACGTTTGTCGAAATTATAAAGTGTAAAGTTTGCTATTTGCATTTTCGAAAAGAAGTTTACATGTGTAGCTCACTACCGAAATTGAAAGAAGAAGCTGTCCCATCTCTACTTTTACCATTAAAGGTATAGGATATACCTTAAAGTTTGAAAAAAGACCGGGAAATACGGTCCGTATTTCCCGGTCTTATAGGACAGAAAATATAATATCCCTGCTAATAATGTCGGAAATAAAACATATAAAAATCAGATATAGACCGGATACAAGCCGGGCAGGAAAAATTGGCTTTTTATCCAGTTATAGCTGGCTTCTATCGGGTCTCAGATACATATTTTCGGAATATATCTGGTTTTATCCGGTTCCTATTCGAGAAAGATGATCAAAAATTATATAGTGGACATATTATTTCTGGTTCTATCCGATTTTTATCCGACGAAATTAACCAAAAATTAAATATTTGCAAATAACCAAATTAATTTTTATCCGTTTTCTATCCGATTTCTATAAGGGTCTTGACGCTGGTCATTGTCTTCTAGACGGAAATGTACAACCTGAGTCGGATGCATGTCGGGGACAGAAATCGGATACAGGTCTTCTAGGACCCGGATAGAACTATATTGTTAACCAAGTTACAAATTGCATAGGAATCGGATTGAAACATTATATGAAACCAGATAGGAGCCGGATAGGGATCAGATAGTACCAAATTCTATCTGGTTTCATATAAAGTTTCAATCCGATTTCTATACAATTTGTATCTTGGTTAACAATATAGTTCTATCCGGTCCTAACAGACCTGTTTCCGATTTTTGTATCCGACTCCTGATCGGGTTCTATCCGGTATCGTGTAATGTTTATATCCGATTCCTATTCGATTTGTATCTGGATCTGCAAGATACTATACAAATTGCATAGGAATCGGATAGAAGCATTATATGAAACCAGAGAGAACTCAGGTAACAGCCGGATAGGAAACCAGTACAGTTTTTCTCACTCCTTACTGTATACAATAACACTATACCTGCCCAAACTTGGTACTGTGTAGTTTTACTATTGTTGAACCTTTGTCAAGTCAAACTGCCTAGTTGCGACACAGAAGTAAGAGGCAATTTCGATGCAGTAAATATGTCTCAAATTTGTCTTGGCACTGTGTAGTTTTACTATTGTTGAATGTTTGTCAAGTCAGACTGCCTAATTGCAACACAGAAGTAAGAAACCATTTCGATTCAGTAAATATGTGTAAATTTTATCTTGGCATTAGATAGTATGACTTTTCGGACTTAGAAAACGGAAAGAAAATATAATTTTAATAATGTTTACATGCAATCTCTAAAAAAAACCCATTAATTAGGAAATTATACTTTTTACGGAAAATTTTGAATCAATGAAATATATGTCTGAGACATAATTAAAAACATATAATTGTAGAGAACATTCCATATTTTTAGGAAATATATTTAAAGAGAAACCAAAAGATTGTTGTTTATAATCAATTAATTATGCCCGTGTGGTGCAGATCTGGGACTGGACTGCAATCTATACTATCAAAATAAATTTTTGTTTTTATTTTCATCGGTAGGGGGACAGTTTTCCCAACAATTTTTTTCCCAAATACCGTTTTTCCCAAAGCAAATTTTTCCCAAAATATATAATAAAGCGTTCTAATACTTTTTCTATGCCTGCCTTCACTTTCAACATTCTCTTGTATTCTCTTGTACATGAGGTTACATGCTCAGTTGACATTTGGAAATTGCCGTTCTTGACACTAAATTATTGTTGTGCCTTCAAAATTTTTCGTGAATTATGGCGACTAAATATACTATTGTAGAACTTTTGCGTGCTAGAAAAGGTTTTTTTTTTGCATATAGACGGTTTTTTGTTTAATGTTTATTCAATGTTCTATTAATCTTAAAAAACCTATTTTCAAAAAAGCGCTTAAGATTTTCGTTAAATATTGTTTTTAAATATCATTAACACCTTACGATTTGTATTAAATTTTTTTAAAAATATTTTTTATGATTAAAACAAAAACTAATTATCGTATTAAAAAATGTTCAAGGTAGCATTTTTTGATCTTTTAAAGACCAATAATTATGTTCTTATAATTTTCTCAGTATCACGCGTTATTTGGCTCGAAAATTGAATACCAAAGGTAATCCAATCGGTTAATTCCTTGGACAGTAATCGTGAAAGAAAAATGAAAATCTACAAACGGACACATTGGTAAAACAATGTTTTTCGGGTTCAGGGGGTCACAAAACGAATCCAACGATCGTGAACCTGTTATTAACATTAGTGACCAAAATGCAAATCCTTCATCTTCGATAAACGCAAGTCCTCCAAGGACGGAATTTTCACCACAAAAGTATTGTCATTAAGTTTCTTCATCGCCAAGAAAAAGTACACTGGTAGATATCACCCTAAATTTTACAGATAAATCAAAGGATTTCAACTCTCCTACTACTTCTAAACATGGAAAGCTTGATATGCAAGTTCCGAAGAATAGTGATGGAAACATTGTTCCATTTGTTCTTGATGAAAGTGTACCACCGAAGGTGTGTGCCCAAAGAGTAGAAGAATACATAACCGATGAAAGCCCTGTATTGCAAAACATTTGTACAGAAAAAGTGCAAATCGTTTTTGCAAAAGAAGATGCATCTTTTTCCACAGAAAAACAGTGTGTTGGTACAGAAGAAAATGAAAAGAAAGGGTTAAAGGTAAGACTTTCCAAACGATTGATCTGGAAAAAATCAGAATTGGACGAATCCACCAAAAAAATGTACCATAAGTGTTGGATGCGAAAAAGTAGTCAGACAACTACAAGAAGGTATAGCACGGTATTATTTTATCCAATATTCCTTATCTTTTATCATGTACGCTCATAAATTATTTAAAAATTTAAATTTTCTGTATATAATCAATACATATATACAATAGGTATGCAAATAAACTTCGAAAGTTAGCCGAAAATGCTTCCAGTTGAGATGTATTCGTTGCGATGATTTTAAGAAATTCCGAAAAGCATAAAAATTCCAGAAAGTATACCGACGATGAAAAACTTGTCTGCTTCTCCATCTGCAAAAGATCAGCTGCAACATATCGATACCTATGTTCCTTTTTACCTCTACCAACACCAAACACAATTAAAAAAACTTCTGCGGAACATTATAAACTTGACACTGGCGTTTCGAAAACTATGAAAAAATGTTTGAAGGAAGCTGCAGATCGGATGACAGATTTTTTAGACAAAGTGTACCTTTTAATGTGAGACGAAGTTTCGCTAAAGTTAATGTTAGAATATTCCGCTGAAAAAGATAAAAAAAAAGTGAAAAAGATAAAATAGGTTTCGAAGATTGGGGCACGAATCACACTAGCAAATATGCTGATCACGCACTCGTTTTCATGTTGAGAAGAATCAAGCGTGGTAGGAAAATTCTGCTGAGCTACAATTTTTGTGCTTCACAAACAAAATCGGACCAATTAGCTTGGTGTATCAAGGAAGTCGTGAGAGCAGTAACTGAGGCTGGATTTACTGTTGTGACAACTCGACACAAATAAAGTTAGAGAAGAGAAAGGACTTACTAAATGTAAGATTTTCTCACTAATCAAAAAATTCGATTTCTTCATTTTACGCAGCAAATATTGAATTTGGAATTTTTTCCCGTTGTAGAATTAATCAATTTTTAACTAGAATTATGCGTATAAAGTGAAAAAATATCTAATTCAAATATTTTTTAAGTAAAATGAAAATATTGAATTTTGAAGTAAGATTTTGAATTCTTCGTTTTATGGAAAAAGTATCGAAAATAAATATTTTTTCGCTCTTTATGCAGTCTTATATTTGAAAAAAGATTAGCGCTATAGAGTGAAAAAATATTTATCTATAATTTTCGTTGAGTAAAATGGAGAATGGAATTTTAGCTTAACACTTGGGTCCAACACCCTTAATTCTACTTTCTATTCACAAAGCTCTTTATTAGTGATGACATTACTTCTTTTAACAGATTGGACCATCTTAATCGATGATGTCAAAATAGTGCCCTTGTACGATCCGCCTCACATCTTGAAGTGTGTACGTAACAACCTTTTAACCAAGGATTTAGAATTCGATTTCAAAGAGAACACTCCAGAGGAAAATCGAAAATTCGCTTGTTGGGATCACGTGATAAAGGCATACGAAATGGATTTGTATGCTCCTCGCTTAAATCGTATGGCACCAAATTTGACAGATGTGCATATTTACCCGGACCAAATTAATAAGATGTCAGTAAAGTTGATGATGCAGGTTTTTAGCGAAAAGTTTGCTTCTTTCACGGACTTGCTTTCATTGATGAAAGGTGAATTTCTATATTTAAAACTCACTATTTTCTTATTGCATCTTATTACTACTGTAGCATTTTGGAAAAGGAAATGCAATACTGTCAAGTTCATTATGGAACAAAATGAATGTTTTTTATTGTTTCTCGTATTTGACAAAACTTTGTCATAGGGCTAGAATTTTTTTGAACCATTGAAATATTTCCTTGCCTATTATTATCGGTAAAGTGATTTCAAAATTATTTTCGAATTGCAAATGTAAATATTGAACAGGCTCTGTTTGTTACTAACTAATGTTTTTCACAAATTTTTTCACGGGTTACAAGTTTATGGTAATCTTTCGTTATGTTTTTAAGAATAATTTCCTGAAAATAATTCAAGAATTTAGGAAAAGCTAGCAGATTTCGTTCATTTTTACTTCAATCGTCAAACTTTTCCTAAAATTTCTTTATTTCTTCTGACAGTAATGAATAAATTCTCCAATTTTTTTTCAGAAAATTAATCTTAAAGACATAAAAAATGATTTCCGTAAACTTTTAACAAGCAAAAAAATTGGTAAACAATATTATTTAGCAACAAACAGGAACTGTTCCATAATTAGCGTGAATTTTAAAATAATTTCAAAACCACTTTGTGGTCAAGTGTTCCTCCCAATGGAACTTTACACGATACATACTTCAAATATATGAACAGGAAGATATTTCAATGGTTCAAAACAATTTTGTTCCTATAACAAAGTTCTAGGGATCGAGACACAAGAAAAAACAAATTTCGATTTATAATTACATTCGAATTGATAAATATTGGATATACACTCTTCCAGAACCAATTGACACGAATGTTGGACCTCTACACATGCCACCGGAAGAATACGACACTGTCTTCATTTTGAATTTCTTTAATAATGTTGGAGATGGTTTTAATGGTGTGCAGCATAGCGATAATCATCCGAGGCGAGTTCCGTGGACAGAAACGTCTTATCACGACAATTTTTTTCAACTTGCGGCTAGACAAACCAAGAGCATGCGCTTTGTAGACAAAAAATCCCACAAGCCTGTGAAAACAGATATTCCCTGTTTAAAAAATTTAACAGACACATTAGAAGGCTTTCGATTACTGTGGAAAAAATTAAAAATGCTTGGTTTCAATAGTTTCTGTACGCGCAATATCAATCAGGATCCCTTAGAAAAATTGTTTGGTTGTGTTAAAAGTTACGACTTTAGATCCAACAAACCGACATGTTCTCAATTTCAATCGATGTTTAAGTCAATTCTCATCACAAATTTATCATTAAAACACAGTCCAGGTTATAACTGCGAAGAAGATTCCGGTAAATTTATTTTGAATAGTAAAATTCTATTATCAGGAGATGTACCCGAGGAAAATGGCGAAGGTCAATCGGAGAATGATGACCAAGGGGAGGAGCTTTCCGACCCTTCAACATGCAAAACCGAGGCCATTCCTGAAAAAGGACATATATACAGTGATACGCCTAATTTGATCAAAAGTATACAGTCAAAATTTCCTGAAATAAAATCGTGCTCAGATTGTTTAACAAGCTATCAAAAAGACTCTTTTAAGAGGCCTAACTGTACTTATTTCAAGGATATACATTACGACGCAAAGCGTTTACTAGGTAAAATTATAAGTTCAAAACTATCAGTTACACATCTTGCTCGAAAAGCAAAACTTTGGCTAAAAAAAAGTCAGTTTTGCATTTTACACGTGCACTAAGCATAAGCAAAAAGTTTTTGAACTTTTTAGTCAGCTTTGTGTCGAAAAGTTTTTGTTTTCTACCTTGACGTACATAAATTGAATTCTGAAAGGCAGAATAATTCCACGAAATAAAAATTTGTGTACTCCAGTGAAAGAAGCACTAGAGAGATATTTGAAACCCTTCGAAAGGAAAAGAGGAACGAAATACTTAAACTCAACCGAATAAAGGTTGTACCTTATAAAAAGAGTACAAAGTCGGTTGAAAAATCTGTTGAACCTGTGAAGTTCGATCTAAATTATATAAGTCTCGTTCGAGATGATTACGTATGTAGTACTACTTCTAGTCCAATAGGTGTCACCACAGCATTCAACTCAAAAAACACATTCCGTGTTTCCTCTACATATTCTCCAACTCATAATTTTAAAGCTAAAGGTAGAAAAAATTTCATTTTTAGGGAAATAGGGTATAAAAAGGGAGGGAACGTAATCATCTCGAACGAGACTTATATAATTTAGATCGAGCTTCACTTCAGGTAAGTTCGTTTGATCTGATAATTATATTTCGTCTCGTTCTCGAGATTACGTATGTCGATGTTTAAAGTTTATGAAACTTTTATTTTTATTCCTTTGTATTTATTGAACAACTCATTTGTAAAGGAATTTTAAACGCATATATTGAGCGTTTTACGCTCTTGAAAAAACAATTGAACCTAAAAGTGTCATTTTTATCTAAAGCTCTACGATTATACACTTGGTTGAACATCTTTGAAGTTTCTGACCAGCCGGCCGCATTTTTAATTAAACTTAAGCTAGTGCCCTTCCTCGCTGCTGCTGAAGTCGACGCATATCGCGTACTGTGTGCTGAGAAGTCTTTATCTACACCACAATCGTGTAATAGATTTTTAATCCATCTGCTGATTGATTGCGTCGAGACGTGATTAAAAGGTTTCTTCGTTGATATGAACAGCTGTTGAGTAGACCCTCTCAAATTTTTGGATACATCTATGTATCTTCTTAGGGCTTGTGCTGCACAGCATCGAGGTTCTCTATCAAATCTTGGAACAAAAAGAAGAGGTTGTGCCGCCCCTGGTCTCGATGTCTTTACTAAATCTGGGATTTCTATTTCAAACCCCAAATATTCTCTAGTTTGATTAAGGAAATAGTTTGTGCCCGTTGAGCCGTTGCTAAAGCAAGTAATGTCACTGTCTTCTGTGTTAGCTGATTAAAATTAAAATTTTCCAGAGGATACATCTTAATTACTGCATATAGTACAATTTGTACATCCCAGGTTTTATTGTATTTGGGTTTGGAAGGTATTTGTCTGTAAACCCCCTTAAAAAATCTGGATATGTTCATATCCGCAGAAATGTTGTTTCCAACAACCAGCGCTATGGCAGATCTTGCAGAGTTAAGTGTGCCATACGATGCCCCTGAATCATACAACTTCATTAAAAATTCAAGAACGACTCCTGCTTCTGCTTGAAAAGGACTTTTTGTATGTTCTATGCAATACTGCCACCATTTCTTGATTGCCGAATCATATTGCTTTAGTGTTGAGGGGGATAGAGATCCCAATAGCACATCTAAAGCCTGCAACCAGAGTAAGCTTCTCTGCCAACGGCTGTTGCTGCAAACTAAACGGAGAGGTTAAAAGATTAGGCGTATAATGAAACGTTACAGGTTCCTCTATTAGAAGACTGGTGAATAAAGGATACCATGGTTGGGCTGTCCATGTTGGAACTACCATTATTCCGGTAGCCTTATCATGGATAACTTTCCTTAAACTTCTCAAGATCAGTGAAAAAGGCGGGAAGGCGTAAACAACCAAGGGGACCAAGAAAAAGTAAAAGCATCAATAAATGATGCTTCTGGATCTCGATGCCATGAACAGAAAACTTCTCATTTTGCGTTAATTCTTGAAGCGAATAGATCTATTTCAGGTTTTCCGAAGTTTTGCACCATAGTTTGAAAAGCTGAATTAGCTATCTGCCATTCCGTCGTATCATTCTGTACTCTACACTCCCTATCCGCTTCGGTATTTTCTCTCAATGGGATGTAAGATGCGTAGAGCCATAATCTCCGATTTTCACACCATTCCCATATTTCTCGCGCAACATCATTTAGGCTGAACACATAAGTTCTGCCCATTTTGTTTATGTATGATAAGGCTGTAGTATTATCGATTCTCATCAAGACCTGCTTATCTCTTAGACCCCTTGCAAAACATTTTAAGCCGTGGAAAGCAGCCAATAATTCTAAGTGGTTAATATGCAAGCTTTTTTTCCCTTTCGTTCCAAAAACCATGCGTAGACTCGTTTTTACAAAAAGCTCCCCACCCCGACATTGATGCATCGGAAAAAATTTCTATATGAAAAGATGAATCGCGTATTTTCCTAACTGCATAAGGTAGTTTAAGTGTCCACCAATTAAAGACTGCCTTTAATTCTTTTGGAATTGCCATTTTTCTATCAAAATTCCCATTAGCCTGAATTAGTGCCTGATTTTTTGTAATTTCTAATAGTTTGATGTGCCCCGTCGCATATTCAAGTCCCGGGCAATATGCTACCAATGATCCTACTATTTTAGTAAAATCCCTTATCAGACATTCTTTTTTATTAAAAAATATATTCACTAATTCTGTCATTTTTTGCCTTTTTCTGAAGTAAGCTCAACTGTCATTTCGATAGAGTTAATTATGAAGCCTAAATACTTTCGTCGAGTACTGGGAATTAGACTGCATTTCTTTTGGTTAATGATGAAACCGAGTTTTTCCAAGAGTTGGACCGTTTTTACCGTATTAAAAGAACAAGAATATTTGTCTCTCCCGAGACATAAAAAATCGTCTAGAGAGTCTAAGTTCGGCTCTTAATTTACTTATAACGGGTTTCATCACTTTTGTGAAAATATATGGACAGGTACATAGACCAAAAAGCAAGCATGTGAATTCGAAAAATTTTTTGTCAAAAATGAACCTTAAAAACTTTCTGCTTTCTTGTGCGACCAATACTAATAAGTAAGCGTCTTGTAAATCAATGCTCGTCATATAGAAACCCTTTGAGACTATTTTTATAGCTGTTCTCAAATCCTCTAATTTAAAATGGTCAGTTTTCATAAAACCGTTCAACTTTTTTAAATTTAAGATAAAGCGATCGGAACCATCCGATTTTTTGACTAAGAAATATGTGGAAATGAATTGAGTTTCGATTGATTTGCATTCTACAACCGCTTCCTTTACTATCAATTTTTCAATTGCTTTTCTGGTGCTTAAGAACTCTTCTTTCTGAACTTTAGGAACTGGCAGATTTGGTTGATAAGGTGTTTGGTCAAAAACAATTTTGTATCCTTTTATACAATTCAGGATGAATGGGTCCTTGGTTAGTTTTTGCCATTCCTATAGAAACCCAGCAAGTCTTCCCCCGACATGACCTACCTCTATTTCTTGTAACGCTGCTGGCGAGGGCGATATTCTTGAGTCCGAGTTTGTCGATGATTCTTCCAAGACTCCTGGTTCCGCTTGTCCTTCGAAGTGTAATTCGACTTGGCAACATTCTTGAATTTGGGGACCGAATGAAACCCTGTCGCCTGACGAGTAACTGGCCCCTTCCAGTTTAAAGGAGTCGAAGCGTTTTTTGTATTTTTCTTGCCAGTTGGTTGCGATTTTAATTCCAACCTGGTCTTATGAATCACTTTTGCCTGCTTGACCGTCTCACTTAAGTTATTACCATAAAGGAAACTTTCCGAATTGATCTTATCGAGGAGAGCTCTGAGTTCTTTACTTAGGCCTGGCGAGATAAATGCTTTTCTGGAACTGGACTCTGCATAGTGTTGATGAGCCAGTAATTTTCCAACATCACTTAATGCAGTCAGTGCTTGGATCTTTTCTGAATTCTCTACTGGATCGTACAACATGTTAGAAATCTGTACTCCTAAAGCCGATAGAGCCGATCCAATTATATTCTGCGATTCAATGAAGAATTTGTCTCTCTTGGCTGCTGACTCAGTCAAGCCTTCTTGCACCTCAGCATTTAATTTTGGTGCTTCCAAGAAGCAATCTCCAGTTCTTGGGTATTTTTGGAGTAGTTCATCCAGTTCTTTCTTCTTTAAACCAACCTTTAAGAAATTCTTCCATCTGACGTTTAGAAGCGGATGAAGTTCTAATTCTTTCTTCGTTTCTGCGCCAGGATCTTGGCCAAGAGCTTTGACAGCTGCTTCGCACACTGGGTTTTCTTGAACTTCAGATGTTTTTTCTTTTAATTTTTCAGGATCATCTACTTTGGATTGTCCTGCATCGTCTGGCGCCACATTGGTGACCTTGCTGCCATCTGGTGGAATTTTGGTTAAACTCTGATCGCCATTTTGGTTCGGCAGTGACGTTTCTGAAAAAAGGTTGGTTCATTTCAGATATAGGTCAGATTTGTCAATGCCTTACAATGCATGCTCTCTCTGCGTAAATAATCGATTTTGTCCTACCTCTCGTGTAGGCTCAATCGAAAAAAGGTTCTCTCTGCCTAAATAATCGATTTTGTCCTACCTCTCGTGTAGGCTCAATCGAAAAAAGGTTTAACCTATGCCCTGTCTCTCATACAGGTTCTTTTAGGCTTAATTGCATTTAAGAAGGAAAAAATTACCTTCTACGGATTTCGCTCTACTCCTGCTATTCGAAACTTCGTTTCCCGACGCCGATCCTTGCCTAGAAAAATTTATTGGATTTTGCGATCGACTCCGTGAGAGTTCTCTGGACCTCGAATCCCGTGTGGTTCTGGAGGAACTCAAACTCCTTCGAGGTGTTCTCGATCGTCTCCTGGATCCAGACTGTCTCCGAGAAGATTTCGATCGTCGTCGCCTCGATCTCGAACGTCTCCGCGGCGATCTCGAACGCCTTCGCTGTGATTTAGATCGTCTGCGAGGTGTTCTTGATCGTTTTCTTGAAGAGCGTCCCAATCTGTCATGTCCTCGCTTCAAATGTCGGCCATGCTCGTTGTTAGGGAGGAAAATTTCCACAAATATACACTTTTTAAAACACACTCTGCAAATTGTTTTTTATTTATTTGTAATACGTAGTTTGTTGTGTTGAAATGAATGAGTGGCAAGAAACGCTTTACCAGATGTGGAAAAATGTTGAATGAATTCTTTTGAAGAAATTTTCACGGTCTCCAAAATTGCTCTAGGTTGTGATACCCACTGTTTGTAAGTTATTTCAGTACTTTTATATTTTCGTAGAAGTGTGTCCAACAGTTTTTCAAAAATGTTGCTCTTTGGGCATACTTGACATTCTGTAAAGAAACATTGGTCACTTGGATTTTGGCATAATTGAAGCAATAAAACATCGTGATAATTACTCATAGGATGCTATTACTTCCTAAAAAAAAATATTAGTCATATCAGTATTTTTTTTTTAAATTAGAATCATTAAAAATAAATCAATAAAAATAAATAATATTAATAACTTTAAATGTGACAATGAATTATTTTTCTTACCTGATGCCATGAATTTTATATTTTCATGTATTGGGCATACACAAACAATGTGTGTATCTCTTGAGCCAGCTAAAATACAATAAGGTGGCCTTAAAGAGCAAAACTTGGAGAGGCCAATTTTTATTTTAGGATTTTCGTTACAGAATTTATGGAAAACTTCTTTTAAGTTTCCAAGAACCAGACGTTTCTGAAATATCACACGTTCGCCATCAATTTTAACAAATTTTGTATCCTTTTGACCGGGCATATGGGAACTCACGTCTTCATGCTCATAGAACTCTTTCACCTTCACTTCCATGACGACTGACATTTTTCTATCTGTGTAACATAAAAATAATTCACATTTTTCATATTATTATGATTATTGCCATTATAATTATCTCATAATTGTATGAATGCTGTAATTTTTATCATTCCTATCTCATGAAACAGATATCATAAATAATAAGTAATTGATAACCAGTTTTTACAACACTAGAGGACGAACTTTCTTTGTCTTTTAATTGTCTGGTTTTTCTAATGAAGTAACACGATGTATTCATTATTTTAGCTGTCTTTTTGACGCCCCAGTTTGTTCGCAGAACTGATAATAGCTCAATTTTATCTTGCTAACTTATTGCAGAATCATAAACCTTGGCTTTCAGTATTGATAAAAATTTAGAGCTATATTCAACTTCGTTCTGAAATTAACAAATCTTTTTAAACTGAGTCTCTAACTATTAAAATGGAAAATATGGCATAAGATATTTTTTTAATGTACACCGTACTTCTAACTCGGAATCATAAAGTGAATAATTGTCGTCATCGGATATTTCCGATTAATCGGTATCAAAGATTTCCATGTCGCCATTTTTTACAGAATTGTAATTAAATTGAAATAGGTCAGTATTTTTCACGAATCTATTCTTTACAGGTAAATATCTCGTGGAATGACCCATATAGGGCATTATTCCTCAAGTATACCATCCTCAGAAATCGACTTTGTCTGATCGAATTTTCGAATTTTTTCGATTTTGTGCGGTTTCGTGCTATTTCGAAGATATTTAGCTCCTTCCTATGGAATATACAAAATTTTGTTCCACATATTTTGGATAGTTCTTTTCATGGTCTATCGAATGGCTGTAACCATTTTTAAAAAAATTGAAAATTTGACTGATTTTTTTGAAAATAAAAATATTTTGGACTTTTTTTAGAAAAAAGGCATGGTTTTTTTTGTCTCAAAATAAAGCTTAAGTCTTTATCTTTCGATGCTGTAAAATTCAACTTGCCGTTTTACTTTGTTTTCGAGAAATTAAATAAAGAGTAAAGCGCCGCGCCGACGGCGCTCGAACTGCTGGGCTTCTCGCTCGGCGGAACTTCTTCGTACTCATTTATCTTATCAATTATGAATATTTATTATTTATTAAACTGCTCTCTGCATTCCCGGGTAGAAATTGCCTCTTTATTTCTAAACTAAATATTGGTTCTTACGAGATCGCAGCTAGATTATCTAGATAGGTAATCTCGATATTACCTCGACTGGCCCTCGACAGGTTATTGTCGTATAGTACTTCTTTAAGATTTTAATTAATAATAATATAATAATAATATATAGTAATATTATTAATATATGATAATATTTAATATTTTCATTCTTTTTTAATATGTAATATTTTCTTTTGTATTTTTAAAATTTTTTATCATTTGAAAAGTCGTAAAATTTTTCAATGTAATTTATTATTAAATATTGCATCACACGCATCTCTTTTAAAATTTTCAACAAACGCGCGCTTTGTGGCGTATGCGCAGTAGAATACCACTAAAGATCAACAAAATGGTGGATTGGAGATGTCAGAGATACCTGTAGCTGTCAATAGCTGTGTACAACCGACGCGACGCGAGTGTATTTTTATCATATATTTTAAAGTGCGAATCATTAAAATGTCTTCAGATGAGGAAAACTACGATTTTCAGTTGTTGGAATTTATTAAACTTGGATCACAACCTTCAGTTAGAAATTTGGATATTGTTCCCACAAATTGGCTCAGTTTTGTAGAAGGACGCTTGAAATTAAAATTTATCGACGCTTCTTTAAGGGGTCTACCCACTTTAGAATTTTCAAAATATCGAATTTTTTTATTGCATTTTTTCAAAGTATATATATCTGAAAATATCATACTAAAATTTCATAAAGATCGGAGCAGTCTAAGTGTACTTTTAGGCGCTGTTTACGTAGCTACCCGAGCTAATATTATATAATTATTATATATACACTGAGAAAAAAATTTTTTGGATCCAAAGAAATGCATTTCTTTGGCTCCATTGCTTTCAGTCAAAGGAATTATTTACGTGATTTTATTCAATTTTGTTTAGAGTCAAAAAACTCGCCCATTGAGTCAAGGAAATAATTTCTTTGGGCTCCATTTCTTTCATACAAAGAAATAATATCCTAATTTCGGATTATGTGATTATTAAGTCAAGAAATTGATTTCTTTGAGAGGAAGAACCTAATTTTGTTGAGTCTAACTTTTGTACTCAAAGAAATATTTCTTTACCTCGATGATATAGAAAATTTGAATTAAAAACTATGCTTTGTAAATTTAACAATTGACTAATGCCTGAATCAAGTATTATGGTTTCTTTGATCCAAAGAAATATTTTTAAAACTTAAGGAGATATTATTTAATTCAAAAAAACATTTATTTCATATAGTGGAGTTGGCATTCTTGTTTCAATAAAACAGTTCATTGATCAAATGAAGTAATTTGTTTACTTATGTATTAATTTATTTACTTCAAAGAAATGTTTCTTTTGATGGATAAAGTGGAGTGATTCAAATCAAAGAAATATTTCTTTACCTCGATGATATAGAAAATTTGAATTAAAAACTATGCTTTGTAAATTTAACAATTGACTAATGCCTGAATCAAGTATTATGGTTTCTTTGATCCAAAGAAATATTTTTAAAACTTAAGGAGATATTATTTAATTCAAAAAAACATTTATTTCATATAGTGGAGTTGGCATTCTTGTTTCAATAAAACAGTTCATTGATCAAATGAAGTAATTTGTTTACTTATGTATTAATTTATTTACTTCAAAGAAATGTTTCTTTTGATGGATAAAGTGGAGTGATTCAAATCAAAGAAATATTCAGAAAAATGAAGGGAATATTATTTGAGTCAAAGAGACATTTATTTCACATAGTGGATGTGGTACTATTGATTCAATTAACATGCATGATTCGATCAAATACATTTATTTTTCATTCAATTTTTTTGTACACTTGCATACAGTACGGAGGATTTTTTAGTTTAAAATATACTTTGTACATAATGCAAGGTTCGACAATTTGCTGCTAGAAAATATTCCCTTGCATTCAAAACATATGAAATGGATCATTCTAAATGCATATATATACCTACGCCGTATATCTCAGAAAAGGACACGTTTTTTTTGAAGTCATATATGTATTATGCGTATTAAAAAATTACGAAGTCTAATCATCAGACTGGAAATATACTATAAGATATTATTTCATAAAGAAAGTTTGAATTATTATAAAATGTTGTAGAAAACATTTTTAACATGAAATTGTTGAGCCTTTTTTTTCATTATGTTTAACATCCAAAAAAGGGTCAACATTTTTCACTGATGAGTGATTTAAAAATGTTTTTTGTAATAATATTTTATAATAATCCAAGCTTCCTTTATAAAATTAGGGAATAGACTTAGTTCTCTATTGTGCTCTAGCCTTTAATTCTACATATTCATTACTGCCCACAAGCCAGTGAATATATGTATTCCGGTGCATCTCGCTCCCATTGGATACCCCTTCTCGAAGCTACTGAACAACCAATGAGAAATATCGTGCTGCGACGCGAGACCTAATTTCCGATTTCTGACTTCTGCTTTCTCACTTTTATATTATTTTCGACACCTCGACCTCGTGCAACCTCGTGGCGGATAAGGACGCGACTGAATTCGTTAATTTTTCTTAAATGGCTGATAAGTTTGTCCAAACTATTTTACGCGAGTGGAAACTCGAAAATCTAATAGAAATCTTTCAAGGTAAGTTTGCTTTTTTTTTCATTTCAGGTTATGCTTACTCAAGGCCGGCGACTTTCTTGTCTATTCTCCTATAAACGCAAACGCATTTGTAGGAAAAGAAAAGTGCCTTTATATATTGGACGTTTTTTGGCCTGACATCACATTTTTAACAATTTTATGGGATTTTAAATAATTTTAAGTAACTAAAAGAAACTTCACGAAATTTATTTTTAGATTTTAAAGATATTATCGAATTTCATGTAATTTCAACGTATTTTACGGAATTTATTAGTATTTGAAAAAATGCAGTGGTATTTTAAAGGAGTGAACAATATTTTATGGGATTTTCAGTAATTTGAAGAAATTTCAAGGGATTTTGTGACATGTATTGGAATTTTAGAGAATTTTAAGGGGTTTTACTAGAGTTTAAGGAGTTTAAATAATTTTTTGAAATTTATTGGGGTTTTATATGTAATTCTAAGAAATTTCAAGGGGTTTGACGCCACTTTATTAGATTTTCAAATATTTTAAGTAATTCAACAAGATTTTTTAGGATTTTGAGTAATTTTAAGGGATTTGACGATATTTTGTGAAATTTTTAAGGAATATGAAGTAATTTTACGAAATTTAAAGGAATTTTACGAGATTTTATAGAATTTTAAAGGGTTTTATTAGATTTTAAGGGATTTAAATAATTTTTTGAAATTTATTGGGGTTTTATATGGAATCCTAAAGAATTTCAAGGGGTTTGGCGCGACTTTATTAGATTTTCAAATATTTTAAGCAATTCAACGAGATTTTCTGGGATTTTGAGTAATTTTAAAGACTTTGACCATATTTTTTGAAATTTTTAAGTAATTTTAAGAAATATAAAGTAATTTTACGTAATTTAAAAGAATTTTACAAGATTTTATAGAATTTTAAGGGGTTTTACTAGATTTTAAGGGGTTTAAATAATTTTTTGAAATTTATTGGTGTTTTAAATGGAATTCTAAGGAATTTCAAGGAGTTTGGCGCCATTTTTTTGATTTTCAAATATTGGATGGATAAATAATTCGTTGAAAATTTGAGCTTAATCATAAATGAAGGTAAAAAATTTGTGTTTATTCAGGATTTCTTGCAATTGAAGAATGTTATTTTTGAGTTGGTTTTTTGGCCAAACGTATCGATGTAGACATTAAACGTAATATAAAAATATTTTTAAAATTGTCGTTGAGCAAATATATATACTAAAGTACACTGTCGTGCAAATGGTGAAAGACGTAACTATACAGTTCGGATAAGTCACTTGTCACTTTTTCGTATCTGAAGTAAAATTCATAAAAGCTGTCCTTTCTGCTCACGTTTATAAACATCCTTTTTGCAAAATAAATAAATAAATAATAAAAGTTATGAACCCAATTAGAAAGAAGAGCTTTTATGAATTTTATTTCAGATACGAAAAAGTGACAGGTGGCTTATCCGAACTGTAGACACGTCTTTCACCATTTACACGGCAGTACAGTGACAATTTGTTTTTTAAACAGAAAATGAGGTGACGGAAAATATGTTTTTCCTGCTGGAAAACAGCGATATCGATCAAATGATACCTCTTTTCGGCCCAAGAGCTTTATTTAAATCCAAATGGACAGAGATGAAACTTGAAAGAGTAAGTGGCTTTTAAAGCTTCATAATTTAACAGTTGAATTTATTGAAATTTTGGTTACAAGGGATCGATCACTGTATTTTTTAATGTTTATTTTATTTCAACAATTACAAATATTTCAAGTGATTTTGTACACTGCCGTCAGAAATTGTTAGTACGCCTGTTTTTTAGCATAAAGATTTATAAAGGTAGTTATAAAGATTTCATGCAGACATATATCAAGTTTTAAGAATCAGAGAATGGACCCCTTGCTTTGTCCGTATAACCTTACATCCAGTAATTTCTTTAAATAATATTAGTCGCAGAAAGTTCCAAGTGATACAAATGGATCGAAAAGGAAACTCGACCAACAAAGCGAGGAGATTCATGATTCCGATGTCGAAATTGACGCACCAGTACCGAAAAAAGCTTCCTATACATGTAAGGAAGTGCTACATGTCGAAGAAATCCTCCGAAAAAACAAATTCGGAAATGCTCTTCTGAATAACCGCGTAAACTTTAACAACTATTTGTTAACGAATAAAGCTAGAGATATTATTGTCAGTATTCTGATTGATGCGGTGTTTAATGACAAATATTTGTAAGTGTCTACATTTATTTAAGCATACAACAACAGCTCTTTGTGACTATAAAATTTTCATGTTATTTTTAGAGTGACCTACGATTTATTGCAAACGTTTGCGGAGGAATTGGTGCTACTTTTCCCCACCGAAGTTGTAGCTACGTACTACATTCCAGGTGTAAAGAAATGTGATTCGTCCATTGGCAAGTCAATACCCCCACGTGGAAGCTTGGTCAACCGATGGAGAAATTGCATAACAAAATTGAAAACCCTGACCGCAGTTGCTACTGTTAATCCGCTAGAAACGAACGATCAGCTTACGGAAGGTTTGCTGGCTATATTTAATTTCCATTTCTTTAAATCCTGAAATTCCTTGAGGAAATCTGCGTAGATATATTGACTGAATAGCGGATTTCCTCGAGAAATTTAAAAATTCTCGCGGATTTCATCATAAAAAACCTCGTGTTATTTTAATTTAATCAAAGTCAAGAGTTGCTTTTGATAGTACTCGAATTTTTCAGAAGACCCAGCAGCCGTGGAGGAAACTATTCAATTCCTGATGAAGAATCAAGCACCCTGGAATTTAGTAGAGCAACACTGGGAAATAACTGCGGCACGACGAAGAAGAGATATCCTACATTACACAGAGCACAGTGTGTCAAGAGTTTTTGAAGATTGGAAGATCTTGAAACATCCGAGAGGATACAAATTGCTTCTTAATGATTATCCAAAAATAGGATTGACAGCATTAGATAGTGCTATTACTAATTGGTCTCTGCTTTTTGATTTTATCAAAAGTTGCAAATCGCTCCGAGATGAAGATGAAACAGGTCATGACCTTTTGAGCTTGTTGGAACAAGAATTAAATGACAGTATGTAACTTATCAAAAATTTAACAATATACACGATATACTAAGAGACTGAAGAAAATAAATCTTCAATCCTTTTTCTGTTACAGATAGCAAAGTGTCTATTTAACTGATGCTGTTGTCTCACTTTGTTCCACCGAGAAAGACCTTGAAAGTGAAGAAAAAAACCTGGAAGATATTAACTGGTGATTGTAAGAATAGCATAATTTTATATGCGGAGGTAATTTCTTTTTAAATATTCATTCCGTAATGACCGCGAATTTACTTTGTGACCAATATGACTTTTAATGTTCTTGTCTTAAACTTGTGAATAAATGATAATTACGAGTATCTTACACTATTTCAGACATCAGCAGAAATCACAGGCCTGCAAGAAACAAGGAGAAACTTTATGTATGAACAGCAATTACAATTACAGCCCTATATCATCGTCGTTGGGAAAACACTTGCAACAATTACTGAGTTCTATGTTGCTATCGACACAGTCTTATACAGCGTGGAATCAACGCAAGAGGCTCTAGACGTTTGCTATAAATGCTTCCACGTTCTCCACGCCCGATATCCAGTGGAAAGTCATCACATCTGGATGATTATACAAAAAGGTTTGTACGAGTGCGAAACTGATTGGGACACCCCAGTGTCTTATATAGAAAATTTGATAAGCCGATACTTAGTACATGCTAAACAGAATCGTGATGCGCACGATTAAACTTGCGATTCTTTTTATTTAAGATAAGTTTTGATATTTTATACTCGCGTTAAAACCTTGCAAGATAAGTCAACCATTCGCTGTGGAAATAATTCATTTTGAACACGGAAAGAAGTTCTAGCCAAAAAAACTTTTATTTATTTTAAATAATTCTTTTTGTGAAAATGTATCCTTGCATATTTTGCACCTTAGAATTCACAAACTCAAAGTCATTTATGGTTCACGTAAGAACATTACATAAAGGTCTGTTGAACCATGAAGTTCGGTGCCCCTTTCAAAATTGCTGTAGAAATTTCGGCACCGTTTTCGCTTTAAAAAATCATATGGCAACTCATAATGAAGAGACTGCTCCCCCTTTTCAATCACGGCAACATGAAGTCGTTGAAGGTAATAGTAATTCAGATTTCAGTAATAAATTTTCTTCCGTCGATTTCAATAATTCCAATGGACCTCTTGAGACTAAAGTATTTAACTTTGAAGAACACGAACAAACTGTTCGATTGAAAACTGACATGATTGTCAGTAAATTATATTCTCGGAAAATGTTACCTAGAAGTCACGTGCCCGAAATTATAGAAGATTTCACTGCGTACTATAATTCAGTAATTTTAGAACCGCTCCGGAAAGTCTGTAACAATTATAATTCATCAGAATCGCGTGAGGTACAAAATATACTAAAAATCGCAGAAAAATCTTTCCTACCTCTTAAAACCGAATATCGTACTTTCAAACATTTTGAACAATTGAGACATTTCATTCAGCCTCTGGACAATATTGTTGTGGATACAACAATAAAAGCTAGACGTGTCAAAGGGGGAAAAAAATCGGGATTGAAGGAAGTCGAGTTAGCTATTGTACCTCTAAAATCGGTTTTAACCAAATTTTTAGAATTGCCTAATGTTCTTTCTACCATCAAAGCCCATATGGATAAGTGTAGAAGCAGCGAAAAATATGTTTCTATCATACAGAGTGAATTATGGAAAGAAACCGAGAAAAAGTTCGAAGGGAAGGATGTTTTGCCCTTAGAAATTTATTTCGACGATTACGAAATTAATAAGGCGTTTGGGTCTCACACAGGCGATCATGAAATTGGAGAAACTTACGCTGCTATTGCGTGTTTGCCAGATGAATATAAAAGTATGCTAGAAAACATATTAATTTTTCAACTTCACCACACAAAAGATCATAAATCATTAGGAAACATGTCTATTTTTAGTCACGTAATTGATCAGCTAGTTGATCTCGAAAAAAATGGGATAGAAATAAACGTAGATGGGAAAAGACATAAAATTTATTTTGCTTTAATCAGTATTCTCGCTGACAACTTAGGAGCACATACAACACTGGGATTCATGAAAAGTTTTAATGCTACTTACCCTTGTAGAATATGTTTCGCAACTAAGAAAGATTGCAATAAAATGGTGGTAGAAAATTCGAGCCTTCTACGCACAAAAGAATCTTATGATCTAAATTCTACTAATCTTAGTTGTGGCATAACTGAATCTTGCATCTTTAATCGTATTCCAAATTTTCATGTCATAAAAAATAGTATTCTAGATTTTCAACATGACGTTCCAATAGGTGTATGTAGATACGAAGTTCCTAAGATTTTAAAGCGTTTTATAAAAGCCGGGTTTTTCTCGTTAGATGTTTTGAATTGCAGAATCGCCTATTTTGATTTCGGAAAGAGCTTTAATATTCCTCCTAAGATAACTGAGAACGACATAAAGTCAGAATATTTAACAATTTCTTCATCAGAAATGACTACTTTAATTCGTTTTCTAGGATTAATAATCGGTGATCTTGTTCCTGCAGGTAATGAGGTATGGGAAATTTACACTTTATTACGCGAAATAATATGTATCATTACGGCACGTGAATTTCATCCTGAGGAAATAATTCAATACCTCACCAGTTTAATAACCAAACATCATACTTTATATTTAAAAATCTTCGAAGAAAACTTAAAGCCAAAACACTATCACTTATTACACTATCCCTCTTTAATGTTAAAATTCGGTCCTCCAATGCAATTTTCCTGTGAGAGATTCGAAGGTAAACATAAAGAATCTAAAGATTACAGTAAAGCAATAACTTCAAGACTAAATCCAGCACATTCTTTACTTATAAAACACCAACTTCGATTATGTTATAGGCTCATGTGTAATAG